>PVKY010014443.1:0-10564 GCA_004027775.1 Bradypus variegatus | reverse complement strand
GGGGGGGGGCCGGGGAGCGCGGCCCGTCGGCGCTGGGCGTCTGCGGGGCCCCCCGACGGCACCCACACCCCGGGACCTCGCGGGGAGCCGGGGGAGGCCGGGGAGCGCGGCTCGGGACGCTGGGCGTCTGCGGGGCCCCCCGACGGCACCCACACCCCGGGACCTCGCGGGGAGCCGGGGGAGGCCGGGGAGCGCGGCCCGTGGACGCTGGGCGTCTGCGGGGTCCCCCGACGGCACCCACACCCCGGGACCTCGCGGGGAGCCGCTGCGCGTGGCTCGGGACGGAATCTCGCCTAAAGCTTCTAACAAGTTCCCGTCTGTGCTCACGGCCCTGTGCGCGCTGAAGAGCTAATTAACCCTTCAAGGAAGGCGTTCGTGTCTGAGACCGGGGAGGACGCTCGGGAGCCCGAGCACCGCCAAGAGGAAGGCCGGTGGCAGTTCCGTGCCTCGGGAGACCCCGCAGGCCGCTGGCCTCCCCGCACGCGGACCCACATATCCTCAAGCCTTGCCCTCCGGAAAGCTCCTGGGGAGGCACACGAAGCTCAAGTTACTTCAGTTTCATCTAAGGGGTCTCCACCCAGTGCCGCTTCATCGAAGTCCGCAGTGTGGGGTTCAGAGTCCCCGAGCATCGCCAAAGTCTCAGAAAATACTCTCCTAGGAAGGGGCGCTGCTAGGAGCGCGTTAATTACCGCAAAGGCGCGGATAATCCCAGCGCCAGAGGCGTGACTCGGGCAGTATCAGGAAGAACAAAACCTTTTCCAAAAACATCCCAATTCTCTCCCCCCCCCCTTTTTTTTTTTACGCTTTGAGGGAAAAGTGTGGTTCATTGTGAGGCTAAATCTCATCTGTTGGGTTGTTCTTATAAAGATTTTATTCCTCTCTTGAAAGAGAAAAGCAAGGTGAGTTTTCAGGCTCGAGTCCCAGATCCACCTGGCTATATTCTGAGAAAAGGCTGTAAAACCCCATCCAGGCCAGCAACTAGCACTTATCACGTTAACGCAAACTTCAGAGTCCGCATGTGTTTTTCTGGTTGGTTTGACTGTTTCTTCTCCACATGGAAGCGGCAGTTGGTTTGCAGTAGACAGATTCTTCTTTCTGTGGCTGTAGGGGAAGGGGGCATCTCAGTGCTACCCCCTGGGAAGTCCGGAGGTGGGGTGAGGATGTCTCAGGGAAGCGCAGGCAGCCGCAGTTTGGACCGACCTTGGGGGCTCAAAGGAGGCGACTCTGGTGGGAGATGGGCCAGGGTCCCGAGCATCACAGGGCCCTGGGGGCTTTGGAGGGAATTAGAGTCAGGGGGTGTGGACAGGGGTAGAGAAGGGAGGAATCTGTGCATTTTCAAATTGATTCTTTTTTCTTTAATGAGGAAGGAAAGGCCAGTGAATCCCCATTTATTCATGACTTCCCAAGGAAGCCTTTATCCGTTTTGGCTTGACGATCCTCATCCATTAAATGAGGGGCTGACGCAGAAAGGAATGAAGTTCTTGAACATGCAACAACATGGGTGAACCCTGGAGACATCATGAGTGAAATGAACCGGACACGAAAGGACAAATACTGTGTGCTCTCGATGGTGTGGCACAATTAGAACATGAAGATTCAGAAAGTTGGAAATTAGAATACAGGTTACCAGGGCAGGGGTGAGGGAAGGGAACGGGAGTTAATGCTTAATTGGCATGGAGCTTCTGCTGGGGGTGTTGGAAGACTTGGCAATGGATGGTGGTGATGGTTGCCCAACACTGTGAAGGAAACACCACTGAATTGTTTACGTGAAAGTGGTTAAAACGGGAAACTTTAAGTTGTACATATGTCACCAGAATAAAAACTTATAAAAACAAACAAACCCAAAAATGTAGAACTGTGTAATACAAAGAGTGACCCCTGATGTCAAGTGTGGACTATACTTACACTTAATAATTTTAAAAATGTTGGATCATCACTTGTAACAAAAGTGTGAAACGTTAATAACAGGGAAAACTGTGTGTTTGTAGGGGGCATGTGTGTTTGGGTACATGGGAACTCTGTACTTTCTGTATGTTTTCTTATAAACCTACAGTTGCCCTAATAAAAAACAAAAGGAGGAGCTGGAGGAAAGCCACACTCGCAGGCCAGGGGAGAAGCCTGCCGTTGGTGGCATCCAAGGCAGCTTCAGGAGATACAGGGACCCCACAAAAAATGAGCCTGAGTCACAGGGGTGAGGACCACTCCTTCGTACACCTCCCGCTATGTCAAGGAGAAGGCCGCCACTGGCCCCGTGCGTCCTTACCACCTCCCCACCTTTGCGGTTCTGCCTTTAGGATACAGAGAATAGGCCCCAGGCCAGAGCCGGCTGCAGACAACCATATTCAGCCAGAATTTAATAACATTGTTCTCATTTTATTTATTTTTATAATTACCTTTAATTTACAGCAAATGATACAAATTTCCATTTAGGGTAATGATATAGTTTCCTTTTAAATGCATTAAAATAAAAATAGTGAATTAATTAAAAAATATTAGCAGGGGTACAAAACATGCAAAACTATGAAGGTGGTTTATTGCAGTTCCAGTCGGTGGCAAAAAGCATCAGGAAGGTGGTCCGTGAATGCCTGCAACTGGGGACATGGGTCTGTAAGGCTGTTTAGACTATTTTATTTCATTTATCTTTTTGAAACAGGCGAGGGGACACTGAGGTTCTGGAGAATTTAGGGTTTTAGGAAGCAGAGCTCTGGAGGAAAAAAAAAAACCCTGAAGTCAGGACACATTGACCCCAGAGATTTAAAATAGATTCAGGGTCAGGAAATAGCACCAGAAAGTTCCCCAGATAGACAAGCCCGTGTCCTTACAGAGCCTCGGTTTCCTGGAGGCTTAAGGATGTCTGGTGAACCTAGGGGCCGTAATCCCTGATGGAAGGATCATCAGCTGCCTGGCAGAATTATGACGGATCCTGATGCTTTTTTTCTCACCCTTCTCTAAATTCTTGTCAACCCCCTGAAAGAGCATCCAGCTCTTGGTTTGGACCTCAGGACTTAACTTTGTTTCCTTCCAGAAGAGAATAGTTCAGGCTCATCTCTGCAGTCATCAAAGAAGACGCTCACTCCCTCATTCCACCCATCCACCCATCCATCCATCCATCCATCCATCCATCCATCCCGTCTACCCATTCACACATCACCCATTCACACATATATCTACATATATACCCATTCATCCATTCATCTAAGCACCCATCCATCCATCTACCCACTGCTCCATCCACTCAAATATTTATTAAGAATATACTGTTTATTTCACAATTAAAATGGTGGTCATAAAGTCTGCTGGGTGTGCATCAGGGATAAAGCGATAAAATAGGCAGGCACGGTTCCCCTACCATCGCAGAATTTATGGTTAGAGTTGGAGGTAAAAAAAAAGCAAGTGGCTGTTCCGTGGCAGGTTAAAGGAATGAATGGGTGAACAGGTGGGCTCCGGGGCATGTGGCATCCAGGGCTGCGGGGGGAATAAGCAGTGTCATGGACCAGAGGTGGCACAGGCCAGTCCCTGGCCAGCTGGGCTTCTGAAGGGAGGTGACAGGTGCTGTGCAGCCCACTCCTCTGTCCCCCGCTGCTAAAGGCCTGCCCAACCTGTGCGAAGGGCACGCAAGGGCAGGGTTTCCTCCCGGAGGCTCTGGCAGGAGCCAGGCGGCAGTGACAGCAGCTGTGGTGGGGCACGGGCAGGGGTGTGGTCCCTGCAAAGGGCAGCAGGGAGGTGGGGGCTGGTGGGCAGGCAGACAAGCAATAACGTGACCGGGGTTCCAGGAGGAGGCCAGCCACGGGCTGTCTCAGGCCCCCTGCCAGGGCTACGTGTGGTCTCTGGAAAAAGACGGTCTGTGTGTGTGTGTGTGTGTGTGTGTGTGTGTGTGTAAGTTTCCCAGGGTCTAGGAGGCACATTCTCTGCCTACTGTCCCGTGTGCTTGCTGCAGCCCTAGCTGCCCCCCACCCTGCTTGCTGTTAGTACATGTGGCTCGGCCCATGCTGGGATAGAGGCACTTTGTCTGGGCCATAGGGGTAACTGGATACAAGGCAGCACATTTTCTTTCTCCCTTTAATACGCTCCATTCACCCTGGGGGAGCCATTCCTGGCCCCAAATGCCCAGATTCCAGATGCCCTCGCACTCCTTGAAACACGCACACACAGTGGACAGCCAAAGCACCGGGCTGCTGGCCTGGCCTCTCCGGGCCCCTCTGTACAACCAAGGGGAGGCAGGATCGACCCAGAGCACGGGGAAGGGTGGACAAGGAAGTGCAGTGTTCAATGCAAGTGTTAAGCCTTATTCTGACTTTATCAATATCAAACATTCTGGGGTTTCACTTTTCATTCGCCAGCTGTGGCCTTATTCTGAGCTTCGGGGCACAAGTCTGCTGAGCACACGGGGCTCCGAATGCAGGTAACAGGGCACCTGCAGGGGCCGAGGAAGTCTGGGGAGGCTTCCCTGGGGAGATGACATTTGGCTGTAGATCAGGAGAAGTTACCCAACACAGAGGTGGGAGGGGAGGATCCACCTGGAAGGAAAGCGTGTGCAAAGGCTCTCTGCTGAGAGGGGGCCTATTACATCACAATGAACTTCGTGGACACTCCTGGGATATCATGACTAAACTTACATGAAATCATTTGTCCTTCAATCAAACAAGGAAAGCTCTATGGGAAAGACACAGGTGGAATCTCAGACCCCTTGGTGAGGGGCGGGAAGGCAGCTGGGCAGGGTGAGAAACGCATTCTGAGCCCCGTTTTGGGGTGCCCATTGTACACCCGGGGTTCACAGGGGGAGGCTCTGTTCATCCTTTACCTCACATCAGAACCTTCTGGAAGGGGCCTAGCCAGTGGCTCAGGTATCCTAGGGCTGTGCACGGGGGCTTCCTGGAATGGCTGGTCTAGTTCTGAATGGCCTCAGTGGGAGAAAGCAAAGCTGGGGGTGAGCTGGCATGACCCGGCACAGGGAGGCGGCTGCACCAGCAGAGGGGAAGCTGAGAGAGGGACAGAGCTCGTTTGCAAGGACGGTGGGGTCTTTTATCAGCCAAGAGTACTTCAGTGTCACGTGACAGAGGATACCACCCAAACCAGCTTAAACCACCAAGAGGCTTAATTGACTCGGACAATTTATGTAAATGATTCAGCTTCTGATGTCACTTGATTCAGGAGCTCAAATTATGTCACGAGGACCTGACTTCTCTTCTCCTCTGCCTCCTCGGAACTTGAGGTGATCCCCCCCCCACAGCAACTTCAGATTCTTTATTGGTAGCAAAACGGCTGCCACAGCTCCGGACCTCGACGGAGTGTCTGAACCATCCCTGACAAGCCCTAGTCCTTGCTCTCTCATTGGCCTGAGCTTGGTCACGTGCCAAGCCTTGAGCCAATCACCGAGGCCAGGGGGTGGGGTTTCTGCTTGGCTCTCCCTCACCCCACGGACAGGGCCTGGGGGCTGCGCGCATCCCCCCAGCAAGCCCACCTGAGCTGTGGGGCCGAGGAGGGAGGGAAGCTGCCCCGCGGGAAAGGCGCGGGCTGCGGGAAGCGGGTGGCCGCAGTTGGCGGAGGAGTCCGGCCTGGGGCCCCGGTTGGCTGCGCTCCCGCTGGGACCGACAGGGCCCCTCCCCGGGTGTGCGCAGGGTCCCCAGGGCGCTGGGGTCGCTAGGAGTCGAGCGGCCTTCATGGGGCGGCTTCCAGGCCAGGCTCCCCTCCCTGCAGGCTGCGGCGGTTGGGGCTGCTCAGGCGCCCGAGCGGGCGTGGCTGTTGCAGCCCCCGGAGGTGGCCCACCTTGGCAGGAGCTGGGCGGCCCCCGAGGGAGCGCAGACAGGTAATGCTTGGCTTCGCAGGCCCGGCTTAGGAGAAGCTGGAGCTGCAGAACACTCTGGCTGTCAGAGTCCTGCTACTGGCTTATCGGCAGTAAAATATCTGCTGTTTATGAGTAATTAGCCACTTCTGGAAAAGAGCTCTATTCCTTTAAATGTATGGGGTGCCTTGATTTATGCATTTTCATGGGGGGGTCCCGTTGCATCACATCAGCCTGGTGTAATTTGAAGCAAATCAAGCGTATGCACAAGTGAGTAGAAACGTGCTTCCTCCCGGGTGTATTTCTAGAGGGGGGAGGGCCTGCCTTTGGCCCCTGGTCCGTCTTTTCTCTTGCTTTCTGAGGAAAGACTGGTGGGAATCTTTATCCTCTACTTCCTCAGTTTTGGGTTCCCTGGCCCTAGCCTCTGACCCCCTCAGGTGCTTCCTGGGAGGATGTTCTGTCCGTGGGGTGGCAGCTCAGCTGTTTATCGAAGACCCAATCCAGGGGGTGCTACGGAGTGCTGGGCAGGCTAACAGGCAGATGTGCTTCCCGAGTTTCAGGACCCCCGAGTTGGTCATTATGCACAGGGCATGATATAACCAAGAGTTTAATTTTATGTAGACTGATTGGAGAAGGAACTGTGATAAAGGGAGGTGCTGGCGAGCTTGGGGTCTGCCAGGTGAAAGGTGTGGTGGGAAGTGTTTTACTGGCAGCTGGGCCCCCATAGAAAGGAGAAGCAAGGGCGTTCCAGAAGTTGTTAGTCTGTCAGACCACCCATCTATCTGTGCATTATTTCTTCTTTCATCTATCCTCCTCTCTATTTACACATCCACCATCCATTCATCCATCAGTCTGTCCATCCATCGATCCTCCCATCCATCCATCCAATATCTACTTGGCACCTACTGAATTTATTGAATGCCTAGGAGGTAACCCAGGGAGTAAGACAGACACGTATCCCCTCACTTGCTGGGTCACATTAGGTGGGTCACCCCTAGCTTCTAGCCCCCCTTCCTTATCCACAAAGTGGACGTGTCCGGCCAAGTGACCAGGAGCCAGGTGCTCTCTGAGGTTTCCGCAGCTCTGGCACCTTCTCCAGCAGTGTTTGTGGGTCCCTTTCCTCCAGGAGCATCTCTGTGCGAGCAGAGCAGGTGCCCAGTTCTCACTCCCGGGATGAGGCACTGTTGCCCATTCAGATGTAAAGAAGGTGGAGGAGAGGGCGGGGAGTGAGATTGGATGGGGAGGGGGTGGCCATTTGGTGGGAGTCTTTGGCATCAAACCTGGATAGTTGTGCCCTAGGAAAGATGGTGACCTGTGACCTTTGGCCATTGGACTTAAATGGAGATACGAGTACAGGGAAGTGTAAGCTGAAAGAGGCTGGAATTAGGATTGGGGGCATCATCCACCAGCAAATGCGAGGGTTTTATTTGGCTCTAAATGGAGAAAGTTTCTCCCTGGATACTCCACGGTAGGCAACTTGCAGCAGACAAGCTTCCGAGGCAGGACTGTGGAATGCTTTCTAACTGGGAAAGGAGAAAGCACCGGGCTTTGCCTTCTAACCTCATGGCTTTCTCTACTGCTTTTGGTCTTAGACATGGATTGGAAAGCTCTTTGTAGAATGTTAATCATCCTAGCCTGGCTTCCTTGAAGCCTGTTGTCAATATTGTCCAAGAATGCCGCCCAAGATTCCTTGGTTTCTGACTTTGGAAGAGAAGTTGTGGTTAAACAAGGCCACTTGACCTTCTTCCATGTTCCATTTTGGGCATGCCATGATTCCACGGAGGAAATTTTAAGGTTCCTTCAAGGTCTGGTTGCAATCTCTAATATAATTATTTAAAATGGATCCTTGTTTTTAGTTTTAATTACAGCCTTCTTGCTTTCTGGTTAGCAGTGACATTTCTGTGGCCATTACCCAAATTCTGTTTCTTCTGTCAGTTGCCATTTCACATGCCTTTTGTCCCTATCCCTGATGGGGGGTGTTCAACTTTTCCTAATTCACTGCAAGAGCTTTTAAAACTATTCAAGGTGAAATTATTAAACCTTTGAGTAGCATTTATGCTTTGAGAGTGTTTGACTTCAGTGAGGCTTTCCAGAAGGTGATTTTGCATCAGGACTGAACTTGATTATAGGTGTGACAAAGTCCCAGCAATGCTGACACGCTAATGATAATGTGATAGTAGTAGAAGGAGTAGAAGGAGGTGGAAGAAAAGAAGAGGAAGGAGTAGGAGGAGAAGGGGAAAAGGGAGAAGAGGAAGAATAAGGAAAAGAAGAAAAGAGGAAGAGGAGGAGGAGAAGGAGCAGAAAGAAGGGAAGAAAAAGTCCTGTGGTCACTTTTCTAGAGTGTTTGCCCTGTGCCAGGCACGGCTGCAAGCGCTTTCTCAGTTCTCCAGCCCCCCTAAGGAACCTGTGAGTGCCCCCGTCACAGGTGCCTGACTGATGCGGTGCTGCCTC
Source organism: Bradypus variegatus (assembly GCA_004027775.1). Lineage (NCBI taxonomy): Eukaryota > Metazoa > Chordata > Mammalia > Pilosa > Bradypodidae > Bradypus > Bradypus variegatus. Next base: position 2,331 of record PVKY010014443.1, on the reverse strand, counting down.
AGAGCTCACGGCCTTCGGTTTTTTGGAATAAGACACATTTCACCTTCTCGCAGCAGCAGCGTTTTCGCTGGTCACACTGAGTCCCATAAAAGAGAGTCCTGCAGGAGTCCAGACAGTTGCCCCGCTGCCCTGCGGTTGACCATGGTTGTTTCTGATGCTATTTGTCGCTTGTATAGACGGTACCTCCACAGCGAGCAACTGAAGTTTGAAAATGCCCCGGGGCCTCCTGAAGGCCTCTCTGTAGGAAATATTCCCCAGCCACTTGGGGGGGCTGGCATTGGTGTCAAGACCATATCCCGTCCCGCCTGCCCAGGCGGCTAGGCTGCAGCCGGAGGGCCGTGGACAGCCCACGGATGGCGCTTCTTCCCATTTAGGAGAGGGACATTAATTGCTTCATTTTTAATGTTCCCCCTGGTGTTCCGCATCAGTGAAGTTCCGCTGCAGCCCTTTGCTCTGATTGGTGCAGCTCAGGACCAGGACTTGGCTGGGAGAGCCCTGCCCTGCCAGGTGGGCCACAGAGGCCTAAATCTGGAGGCAGGGGAGAGCCGAGGAGCTGAGGGAAGTGGCCAGCCTCCTTGGCTTCCAGATAGGGTCTGTGATTTGGGGAGAGACCAGTGTGCGGCCACAAGGCCATGGCGATGCAGGTGTGGCTGGGGGGAGCAGAGGAGACCCCGGAGGAGCCAGGCCCACCGGTCTAGGCAGAGAGATGAGTTATCTTGGATGCTGGTCCTCCTGGCTGCAAGGCAGGGTGCCCGCGGCAGGAAGAAGAGGCCAGCCCACAAGTGACAGGGAGGGGGTCGTTCTCTCAGTAGTGTGTGCTGAGTGCCTGCTGTCGGGGGGAGCTGTTCTTGCTCTTGGGACCATTGCTCCCGTGGAGCGCATCGTCTGGAGAAAGGGACTTGTCCGCCGCCCCTGACATTCTATTAGGCTTTATTTAGCCTCTCATTCCTGATGATATGCAAGGATCCAGACCTTGAGACGATGGGCTCTGGGATCGGGGGAAAGTGGCAATAGAGGTCCGGGTGGAAGGGTTATCCCGCAGAGCAAGCCCAGGGATGGCAGTGGCAGTGTCATCCTGCCAGTAGACCGTCTCCAGGGGCCTCCTCTGTGCTGACCACTGGGGGAACAGTTGAACAACATGTGGTCATGGCCCTCAAAATTCTCCCAGGCCACTGATCCTTGGCAGTTGAAAATACTTTTTGAATGAATGAATGAATGAATGAATGAGTGAATAAATGAATGTTTGCATGAAGGAAGTAGAGATAGTCAAAAGGAGAAGGGAGATTGGAAGGGAGATTGAGGGACTTGGAATCCAAATCTACTCAACCAGCATTTGTAGGTGTGTGTTATCTGCAAAGCCTCGGGTTTGGGTCAGGTGTGGGCCCAGGAGGTCGGTGAGACAGGGACCCAGATGTCCCCCAGGAGCTGGAGTGTGGTCAGCCCTTTATGGGAGGGTGAAGGGTAGGAGGGGTTGGAATGGCGTAGGGATGCAGTGGTCTCTGAGATCAGCCTCTGTGCGCCAACCTTCTTGCTTGGCTTGTACCTTGAGGAGCAGAGAGCAGGGTCTGCCCGGCTGGTTCAGGACTGACTTTGTGGCCTGAGTCTCCCCTCCCTGGGTCATCCCCTCCTCTCCAAGGACAGATGCTGGGCTAGGGGACTGTAGCATCTGTGGCTTGGTCTGTTTGCTCATTCATTCCATTCATTTAATCATTCAGTCGTTATATTCATTTGCTTGTTCCTTGATTCATTCATTCAGCAACTATTTGTTGTGTGCCTCCTCTGTACCCAGCTCTGTGTCGGGGGCCAGGGGCACCCCAGTGAAGGAGATGGTCATGGTCCTGCCCTCGTGGATTTTCCAGACAAGCAGACAAACAAGCTCAAGCCCGTGTGAAAGCTGCTACGAAGGGGTGAGGCCAGGGCACCGTGGGGGCAGACAAGAGGCTCCTCCCTGGGCCTGGACACCCAGGAAGGCCTCCTGGATGCGGTGACATTTCATCTGTCACCTGGAACAGGCTCAGGTTCCGATGATGGGGCACAGGGGAGCAAATGGGGAGCAATGTGCACCAAAGGCACAAACCAGCTCTCCCCGTGGCCCCCCTCCCCCTGCTCCCTGGTAATGGGGTTCTTTCCCGTTTTCCTAATGTGTTTAAACTAGACGAGCTGAGGTTCCTCCTTCCTTCAGGCACCTGTGAACTGGGAAATCTGCCCGCCCCCACCTTCCTGCCTGCTCTTGGAGGGAAATCCATCCCTGTCCCTGGAGTCCGTTTGCTTGTGGCGGTGACACCCAAGGTGGAGTGTGGCTCCCAGCAGCTCCCATATCTTGAGCTTGGC
>PVKY010014442.1:0-10564 GCA_004027775.1 Bradypus variegatus | reverse complement strand
TATATAAATGTAACTTTTCATTAGAACACATCTCTTGAGCCCCACATGTGCTTTTAAACTCAGGGAAAAATAAAATTTGAAGACATTTTTGCTGGAACTACTTTGGTAGAGAAAAATTCTGTTCTGACTTTTGATAGATCTCCTTTGACAACTTTAGCTTTCTTTGTATGTTGTCTCCTGCTAAGATTTAAAAATTCTTCCCTTTCCCATGAATTTTCCTTTGTCCCCACAACCTGGCACTTCTGAGCCCTTCATCCCATCTGCTTGAGCAAACTGGGCTGCGTAATATAGCCTGGGATGCAACTCAGGCTGCACTCCTCTTTCATATGGCATTTTCACAAAGTCTCCCCTGGCTGTGCATCTTAGAGCCCTGCACCTGAGACTTCAAGTAGGCTGTATGTTCCCACAGCATGAAAAGGACCACACTGTGGTCATTTCTAGGAATTTTACATCGGAAATGAAAATGAATATGCACAAGGATTTAGCTAGAAGGTTTCCCAAAGCACTGGTATAATAGCAAAAGAAAGGAAAGTAAAATTGAAATCAAAACTGAAAACACAAACATAAATGCCCAATTAAAAGGAGTTAGTAAACATATGACATATCACAATGGGGTACTATGTAGCCATCATAAATTATGCTTTAGAAAACCTTTAATGTTCTGTAAGATGCCATAATGACTTCAGTTTACAAAATAGGAAACAAATGCTGCATGTTCTTACTTTCATTTTGAAAAAAAATACATATGTGTCACATACACACAGATGGAAAGAAAATACTCTAATGTGTTAATGGCAGTTTTGGCTGGGATATACTGAGGAAATGGAGTTTCTGTCTTCCCACTGTTTGTCTGTTTGGTTCATCTTTGTTTTTCCATTTGTTTTTAATTGTGCACCTGAAGAGCTGGTACTTAAAAAATGTTTGCTGAACAAATGTTTAAAGAAAAAATGAGTGAGCAAAGGAAGATTTAGAGACTATTCATATTATTTCGGGTGCCCCTTGTTAGCCACACCCAACCCCACCCATGTATTTATAAGAGCAACCCAAGCACTAATCAGCACCTGGTCTGTAGCCTCCCCACAAATATTCACCAGTTTTGAACATTTCTCTTAGAACCTGGTGCATAAAAGAGCAAACATCACTGAAGAACTCAAACTGATGGTGAACTCATTAATGACTATAATATTTACAAGCACTGATTATTATAGATGGGGTCTAGAGATCATGGGCTTCCAAGCACTCACCTAATTGGGTGGGCAAGACAATTCACTGGGGTGTAGGGAAAAAACTACCAGAACATGTGTTTGCATTTATTATGATATCTCTTCTTTTTTAGTTTATTTTTTTGATTATTTTATAATGGCAATAAGATATGAATACAGTAATAGTGTGTGTAGTTTATGTGTGTGTGTGTGCATATAGAGATAGAGCATGCTCAAAAATTTCAGATAGAGACGCACAATCAAAAAGTTTATAGACCACTGCCATAGTGACCTACTGGCTCTACTTTAGAAATAAGGAAACTAAAGCTCAGAGAGAGCAGAGGTGACTTGCCCAAGCTGTTCAGTTGAGTAAAAGTTGAGTCTCAAAGCTGAGACTAGAGCTTTTCCAGGCTTGTTTTTGGCTTCTGCCTCATCTCACTGTTCTTTGACAGCATGTAACTATTTATTGAATGCCACATGATTCCAAGTTTAGAGGACAGATAAATTTTAGCATTTACTCTTCTAGAAATATAAAAGAAAAAAAAAAGCACTTCCACATCTGAATGGATCTCCTACCTGCTCCACAAAATGGAGGGCTGCACTTCAGCCACAGATTGCATTGGCCTTGGCCAGACATGCTATTCCTAGGAAGCTTTATCCACTGTCTTACAGGAACATTACTTGTAGTGGTAATGCATAGTAGAAATTAATCACAAAGAGAATCAGATGTAGGATCACTGACAGAAAAGCATCACAGACAGTGCTCTGGCCTTCTCAAACATTACTTACAAGAGCCGTCAGCAAAACCCTGCCTCCAGGGACCATTACTTTGAGGGAACACTGCCAATCGCAGCATTACTTAGAAGGTTCATTTTTTCTGTTCCTCAAATGCTTACTGTCAAATTAAACCAAAGTCCTGAAAGGTTTCAAACACTGCCAAGTTGGGATAAGGAAATATGCTCCCAGATTTGAGTGTAGCCTGAGGGCCAGGTAAGCAGGAGTCTTTTTTTCCTGGCCTAGGTGCAAAGTTTAGTTTGTCAGAGGGGCCTTGTGAAATTCATTTACACTAAAGAGCTTAGATTTTGATGACTAGAGATGCCTTTATAGAACCGAGAATTGTCTTTCCAGCTTTCTTCTGCTATGCAGGATAAGTAGATGAACTTTGATCTCCCTGAATCATTTTGAAAACCTTTTAGCCCAGGACAAAAGTCAAATGACAAATGGTAAAAAGGTAAGAACCACACCTTATTTGTATCAAATTCTCTCCCCATCCACCCAGAACCCCTGCCAACTTCACAAAGGAAACACCTTGACAAAAGTGGAAAGCAGGGAACTAGAAATGACCCACAGCTCCAGATACGGAGTTGTCAACAGACCCATGTAATAATGTGAATTACTTTGTTTTCATTGGATGACAATATCTTTGCAGTATCACTTGCTCTTGGCAGACCATGTATCATAACCCCCCACACAAATATACATTTTCAGTAATTTGTTCATTGGTAAGAAAATTCTGTGTGCGTGGAAAACCATCTTGAAATATGGTGAAAAATATTTACTTAGAATTGCTTCTCTATTCACTTCATGTCAAGGATTATAAACAGAAAGTGTGAGCTAACCATGTAGACTTTTGACAATATAATTATCATTAGAAAAATCCAAATATGTAATTTAACAAAATGTTTACAGGTAGGTCCAGACCCACAATGGTAAACAGCCAGTCAAGCCTCAAAGCTGGAAAGTGGCATTCCAGAATATAACTCAGAGGTATTTTTATATTTTTATTTTGCTAAATGCTTTTGTTATTTTAACATCTTTATAATTATTTGTTTATTGACTAAACTCATTTCCTTAAGGGTGGTAGTTAATAGTTAAGCTTGCCAGAATCAAAGCATATTTTGAGTCATTTGGGGGAAAAAAATCTCTTTTGATAGCTTCCTGATCAACTTAGATGAATTGAACAAGAATTTTGCAGCAACTGATTTCAAATGTTGAGCAACTGATGTCAAAATATCCCAGGTAATGGGCTGGTGGCAAAATGGAGGAAGGTTTCTAGAGATGAGGCAGGAAGATTTACCTGTCCTTGCTGGGCATTAAGTTAACATGTCAGAAGCAGACACAATGATCAGGCTAATTGAATTAAATAAAGAAGCAGCCTGTCGGTCTGGAAGGGGAATGGCTTCTGGAATCGGGAAAATCAGAGTTTGAATTCTGGCTCCACCACTTATGCTCTATGTGATTTGAGGCTAAATACTTGAAGTCTCTGGTATTCACATTCCTTATCTATAAAGATATTTTCTGTAAGAAAAAAAGAGGAAATTACACACAGACACACACACATATATAGTGTTAGGCAGATAGAATAGTTCAATAAGTGGTCCTTATAAAATCTGCAGATGGTCCAAAGCAGGGAATGGGGGTGCTGTATCAGAATACTAAGGTTCAAAATTTTCTTGATATAATAAAAGGATGAACTATGATGGTGATAAACATTATATAGTCAAGACAAATTCAATTCTGTAGTTAATTTTTTTTCACACAAACAGTTTATGTGAAAAATATTCCAAAGTCTTGAACAACAGTGAGTTTACTATGGAGACAATCGTAGGAAGTGGATACCGAATTACTGGGTGAAATCTTGTACAACAGAAGTATTTGTTGCATATAATCAAGGAAATTAAATAACCTAATGCACTTTGCCATAGCCATATCCCATCTGAAGCACTGGGTTCAGTTCTGGGCACTGTATTTTAGGAAGACTATCTATAAAATATAGTATAAATTGGAGAAGCAATTAGAATCATGAAGATTTCATATAGGAGAGAGTCAAAGCACCAAGGGGAGCAAATCTCCCTGGCAACGTGGATTATGACTCCTGGGGAGGAATGTAGACCCGGCATCGTGGGATGGAGAACATCTTCTTGACCAAAAGGGGGATGTGAAAGGAAATGAAATACGCTTCAGTGGCAGAGAGATTCCAAAAGGAGCCGAGAGGTCACTCTGGTGGGCACTCTTGCGCACAATTTAGACAACGCTTTTTAGGTTCTAATGAATTGGGGTAGCTGGTGGTAGATACCTGAAACTATGAAACTACAACCCAGAACCCATGAATCTTGAAGACAATGGTATAAAAATGTAGCTTATGAGGGGTCACAATGGGATTGAGGGGGGCTATGGGGACCACACTCCCCTTTGTCTAGTTTTAGGATGGACGAGTAGAAAAATAGGGGAAGGAAGGAAACAAACAAATAGACAAGGGCACCCAGTGTTCTTTTTTTTACTCTGATTGTCCTTTTTCACTTTGGTTGTTGTTCTTGTTATTTTTGTGTGTGTGCTAATGAAGGTGTCAGGGATTGATTTAGGTGATGAGCGTACAACTATGTAATGGTACTGTGAACAATCAAATGTACGATTTGTTTTGTATGACTGCGTGGTATCTGAATATATCTCAATAAAATGAATATTAAAAAAAAGAGAGAGTCAAAGAAGTTAGAAATAACAAGTCTAAATAAGAAAAATTTAGACAGAATGTGATAATTGCTCTGAAATATATAAAGGGCAGTACAATGGAAGAGTAATAGTGACAGTGAATCTATATTGTTTACTTATTATGTGCCATATAGCCGCTGTTTTCTTATTTTGCAGGTGAGAAAACTGAGACACAAAGAGGCCAAGTTACATGTTTATAATCACAGAATCAGTAAGGGTTGGGCCAATTCTCACCCCAGAAGTCTGTCTCCAGATTGGGAAGAGTTATTAAAGCACTTCACCATGTATTTTTAGTTTCTGTCTTAACAGAATCATAGTAAGATTGTACTCCACCAATCCCTTTGAAGTTGGGCACCGACATATGACTTGTTTGGGCCAATAAAATGTGAGCATGTCATATTTGTCACTTCTGGGCAGGACTTTAAGAATCTGTGCAACTTGCCACATGCTCTTCCTGCCATGGATGTGCAGAGATGGGGCCTCCATCAACCTCTGAGCGTCAGTGAACAGAGATTCCCCACTGACCCATGTTAGACAAGTAGAATGGGCAAAAATTAAACTGTTATCGTTTGATTAAGCCACTGAGATGTGAGGGTGGTTTGTTACTGTGGCATTGCCCAGCCTTTCCAGACAGATACAAGAGCCCACATGCCTAAAATATACTCAGAATAACGAAATGTATTTATTTGTATGGTTCCAGAAATCAGGACTAAAAATAATTTGTGGGCAAATTTGGGCTTATCTTAAATATATTTTTTTAATTAAGTTGTCTAAAGTTGCTCCATAGGGCAGTGAGCTCCTGACAACGGCCGTATTTAAGCAGAGGCTAGATGATCACTTTGCATCTATGTCACTAAATGGCTTAATTGAGGAGGTTTAATGTATCAAATATTTACTGAACACCTACAATGTGCCAGGCATTCTAGCCACAAAGAAAATCTAAACACACAATTCTTATTCTCAAGGAAATAACTGTCAAGTACAGAACCAGATAACCTCTGTGGTCTCTTCTAACAGTGTAATTCAACCAAATTAGAGATAATAACATGGGCCAGATGAAGCCGACAGCAAGCTCAAATCTACAAATAACCATGGAACACTAGAAATCCTGCTTATGCCTAGGTTGTATTATTATTTTTCAATTAGGAGCCAAAAATATAGGGTTTGCAAAAGGGAGGAAAACAGGAGGATTACTGGGTTTAAAGGAGAACATTTTTCTTTTCTCTGGTTACCATTCTTAAATCTTGCAAACTAGGCATATTATCTGGCTTACATCAGGGGTGTTCCAGCAGAGGGAATCGCACTGACTCACAGCAATTGTTACTGACCTTTTCCATCACTTCTCCCACCCCTTAGTGACAGGAAGGGAACATTTCCATACTGACCAAGTTAGACCTGAAGAGAGACAATATTATTTTTCTACAGGGCATTCTAGAGTTTAGGAATCAGCCAAATCCCTTCCAAAACATCAGAAGTTCCTAAAAGGGCATGTTAGCAGGGCCTAGAGGAATCCCATATTCAAAGGATGACCGTGAAAATCACAACCTAAATGAGTGACTCCAAGGAACACTGGCATTGTTTCCCAAATGGCTCCTTTAAACAGCACCAGTGCTAGTAAGTGCTTTCCCCTTTGGTGTGAGTAAAGGTTGGTTTGTTTTTTTTTAACTTTCATAAATCAGACTGTGGAGAGATGTGTTGTCTTCTCACTGGCTCACTACATTTTAATGGAAAAGCAACTAAAATCTGGGTAAGCTTTAACTGTAATTGCTCTGAGGCAGACACGTCCATTTAGGTTATTATTCATAACAGTATTAGCACCACAAGATATGCAAATAGGTATTGTGGTCATTACCTACACAAGGGTGACAGGATCTGATTACTATTGTTTCCCAACCCCAAAGCATCAGTTTGAACTTTGCATTCTCCAGCCTTGTCCCAGGCCCTGAGTTTTCTGAACTACCTCTCTGATTTTTCACAAAATAAACAAATAAATTGGGGCAAGCTGGATTTCAATGCCATGACTTCAGTCAGTTGAGTGTGACATGAGTTTCTCAAAAATACACCTACAGAAAGACTTGCCTTTGGCACACGTAGGCACAGCAAAGAATTTGCAGCTTGTGCTAGTTTCATGTGCACATTTAACACTCCCGTCTATTTTCCAAAATACAAAGATATTCTACCACAGGCAGCTGGATCGCTGTGGTACCCAATCTTGTGCCAAGCTATGTACACAAATTTACCCTTTTCAGACACAGATGTGAAATGTAGTGCTCAGACAGAAGCATAGCATAGGTCTGCCTGTTTAGTTTACTGGCTCCGCACCCAAAAGTTTCAGGGACAGAGCTGATGTTTGAAGAGTAAGAGAGGAGGCGGCCCATTCTGTACTTTCAGCCAAACACTATGGAGATGGCCCCATTCTCCAAGCATCAGTCTGCCCTCTGCCCTCGGGACCTGAGTTGAGATTCAATCCTGGGCCAGAGGAGACCAAGACAGTTGGGCTGTCTGCTGGTTACTCAGAAAGAAGGGCTGGAAATCACTAAGCCTTCCCGGGTTGGCGGGTCTGACACACCCACCCAGAATGGATGGTCCCAGAGTGCTTGAGGATCCTGGAACAAGGGGTTCGGTGCACCCCTGCCCCGCGCACACAAAGATGCTGCATTTGGGGACATGCGCGAATCCCGTATCCAGGCTAAGAGGTCGTGCTACATTCAATAGTGGATGCCCTTTTCCTCTTCTTAGTTCCCCACCCGGGTGCAAAGTGAGCTGGAGAAAGTTGTGCCGGGGCTATGGCGCCCAGGTCTGAGAAAGGGAGCGAGGGCTGGCAGAGAAGGGACGCTCGCGTCCCCTTACCTTGTCCTTAGGACCGAGGTTCTGCAACACCTCCTTGCCAGTGGCGCTCCGGATCTCTACCCCGGCGGGCGCGGGCGACGCGGGCGCAGGCTCTCTGCAGTCTTCCCGGCCTTGGCCCCTCCGTGGGGCGTCCCCCTCGGGCCCCGGTCTGCTCCCAGGGCTGCGGCCGCTGCCCTGGCTGCTCCTGGGGGTCTTGGCGCCCCTCTGCCCCACACTCAGGGCATCGAAATCCAGCGTCTTGCTCTCGAATGCGCCCTCCACGTTGCAGAACATACCGCCGTACTTCTGCCGCGGGACCTGGTCCGTGGTGCCGGGTCTGGCCAGGTACACGGGCAGATCGTCTTCGTGGGAGCTGTCCCAACCCCTTCGGCCCGAGGCCATGGTTCAAGCGCAGCAGAGGCCGGAGGGCTTTCTTCCCCCGAGGCGGAAAGGGCAGCGGCCGGCAGCGTGCGCCGAGCCACAGTGACTGGGGCGGGAGGAGGCGCCTGAGCGTTCGCGCCAGAGGCGGCAGTACTGCTCCGGTTCCTGCTTCTGTCCCCAGCGAGCCAGAGAGCGAGCAGCGCGGGGGCCAGGAGCAGAACCTCTCGTCCTCCGGGAGGAAACCGCCCAGCTGTACCTCCTCAGGCACCCCCAACCCAACGTGGTCTCACATGCTATGCATCGTCATTGCCCATCACAAACACAAATTCCAAACTTGACACACACGCACACACACACACACATACACACTTCCCCTCGCTCACGCAACAAGCCCGAGACTTGTTTCATACACTTAGATATAATTCAGATGTCACAGAAATCTCCATACTCCAGAACTTGACTCACATATGCACACAAATCCTGCTTTACCCACAATAACCCCCTAGTTTGCTTCACAAGCACAAATCTCTGTCCCACTTGTGCACATAAACCCAATTGATCCATGTGTATTAATCCCAATGCCAAGTCCTGATTTACAACTATCACACAAACTCCGACTTACCACACACCTACAACTCAGACTTTGCTTACCCATAACTTGTTCACCCTAATCTTAGAATTGTCTCACAAATACACCCAATTCTAGAATCTGCCTCACGAACCCGTATACTCAGTGCACCTCACATAGGGAACTCTTGAATTGGCTCACACACACACACACACACACACACACACACACCACACAGAAACGGGCTGACCTCATTGACAATTGCATAAACCTGTAATTGACTCACAGACAAATTTACACATAAACCCATTCTTACCTCATATGTACAGTCATAGGCTTTGTAAGTTGTTGTAAGTCTAATTTGCCTCACACACATTGCTTTAGAGATCACAGATATGCATACATCTCTAGATTTTGCCTTGCAAATTTGAGTCTCCCAGTTAACAAATCTCCCAGCAAATCCCATACTAATTTCTCACTCACCAATGTAAGTCCATGTTCACCTCCATCAGAACCCTAGATTTGGGCTCACACACAAACCCAGATTTACCTCACAAAAGCATGGTGCAGTCTTTCATGTACAGCCAAAGGCTTTGCTTTCAGTGTCTTATAGACTTTATCTACATACATGCATTCACTCATAACCTCATACTCTTCTTCACATCTACCCATATATATTCTAACTCAGACTTCACGGCATGTATACAAAGTCCACCAAAGCAAAGCATGCATCACATCTGCACACACAGCCTAAACTCAGAGGCTTCAGTGTCCAAATTAAACTGGGGCCCTCTCAGAAATTCACTCATTTATTTATTTATTCAACCAACGTGAATCAAGTGTCTACTATGTTCTTCCAAAGGTGTCGGAGTAATAGTGTTAAACAAGAGAGATGAGTCTCTAACAAGAGAGTATTGTCTCTAGCCAAACATTTTGGTAGCACAGTAATGTACTGTTCTGCCCAACACACTGAACTTTATTTTCTGACCACCCCTTCCCCTGCCACTACATCATAAGCTCCAAGAGGGCGGAGACCTAGTCTGCTGACTTTACCTTTGCGTATTTTGTGCCCAGAACATAGGCAAGCATATAATAGGTGCTCAATAAATGTTTTGGATGAATGGATGGCAACAACAGGGAACATTATATGTTGCTATAGTCTGACACTACTGCGATTGTTTTACATATATTCACTCTTATAATGCTCATAAGCATATGCCAGGCTCCTTTGTGTAAACAGACACAATCTTTGAAGGAATCTGCCCTGAACTTGATGAACTGAATCTCTGAATCTCAATTTTGGAGTAGAACTAGGGTATTGGAAACTAAAATCTCAGTGGACTGACTGTGATGGCCATGAAGTTTTGGGAGATAAAAGGCCCAGTTTAATTTGGACACTGAAGCCTCTCAGTTTAGGCTGTGTGTGCAGATGTGATGCATGCTTTGCTTTGGTGGACTTTAACTAGGATCAAAGACAAGCATGTTGACACTTGGCTTCTGCCAAGTTATACATACTCCCAGTGAAGAGAAAGACACCTGCTAAACAACCGTGTGCGCTATCAAAATTAGTCACGATTCCTTAAACTGTCATCCTCTGAGCAGCTGCTCCTTTTTAACAAGATGATTGGTGATGGACTCAGAATTTCATGTGAGAAATCAGTAATACAGGCCATTCCCTCCCACTTTACTCACTTAGGTTGTTCCCTTCCTCCTTCCCAATGCTCTCCTTTCCTCTTCACCCATTAATTTACGCCAAGACTTTTCGGGAGACACTTGCTATATATTCAGCATCATCCTGGGTTCCCTCCTCTGTGGAACTTAATTCTAGTGGGAAGAAATATACAATAAATATGAAAGATCAATTCAGATAGTATAACAGCTATGAAGAAAATAAGATAGACAAGTTTTAGATTGATTGGTCAAGAAAGACTTGTAAGTGTTCCCCTTCTGTCCCCCCCCAACCCCCCTCCCCCAACACCACTAACAGCAACAGAAAGGCTATTAGCTAACATCTGTTAAAAATGTTTTACATGCCAGGCGCTGTGTTAAGGACTTCCCATGCAAAATCTTAATCTTAACAATGCTTCAACTCAAG
>PVKY010014441.1:0-10566 GCA_004027775.1 Bradypus variegatus | reverse complement strand
ATCCAGCCAATTGCATTCTCTCATTGTGGAAGACACGCCCTTTGGTGAGTCATCAGTCACGGCTGCAGTCAATTGACTGATGATTTAATAAACCAGCCTGTTGGTTTATTAACCAGCCTCAAATGTTCTCACAGCAATTGTTAGGTCAGTGTTTGCTTGACCAGACAGCTGGGTACTATCACCTGGCCAAGTTGACACATGAACCTAACCATCACAATATCTAAACAGGAACTCTTTATACTATCTTTGCAACTTTTCTATAAATCTAAAATTATTCCAAATTATAAGGTTTATTTAAAAAATATTTTCAGTGACTTGATCAGGATTTCTAAGGGAAAATTCTGCATCTAATACTGCCATCATTAGGTTGGCCACTTTAGTTTGTATCCTGTAATTGTCATGGGATTCATAATACCAAACTGAAATTGTTTCCCAACTCTGGGTGACACTTAATAACAACAATAATATTTCATTTAATGCCAGGTTCTCCACCCTAGGTTCTGTGCTAAACACTTGAATGCTTATTAAAATCTTATAAATAGTTACCATTATCATCCCCATTTTTTAAACTAGGAAACTGAGGATCAAAGAGGTAAAGTTATTTACCTAATGTCATACAGCTAGTTAATGTCAGAGCTTTAATTCGACCCTAGATCTAGCTAATTACAGAGTTCAGAGTTTTAACTTTGGTACTATATTGTCTCCAAAAGCTACTGATCATAGATAAAATTCCACTATAATGCCTAGATCTGTGGGATAAGAAAATATTTATTATTTGTCTAATGTGCAGTGCTGGACCTCATTAAAATTGGAAAACATATGATATTTCTATTCTCCCTTTCAATACATTCTCTTTCCTCTGAGGTGCTTCATGTTATCTGATCATTTCCTGTTTTAACATTATCTAACACATCAAATCATACTAAGGTATGAATGTTAATAGCAGCTTCATTGTTAGCCCTTACAGGAGTAAATTCCACTTTAAACAGAATATCTAAAGTGAATAGTAGTTATCCAAAAAACATTAAAATGGTGGAATTTGCCCACTTGTCACAACTTAATGGTGGAGATATCTGAAGAAGGGGCCCTTAAAATGAAAATCACAGTAAATAAAAACCACCTGCTGTATGTAAAGTAATGTGCATAGGGCACTATAACTGACATCAAGAAGGGATGAGACCCAGGAGGGATTTATCATTCATTCCTTTCCTTCAGAAATGGATCATCTAGTCAGAATAACTTAAGCATCCACAGAATCACCTGACAATAGCATTTGCCATTTTCAATGGGGCTGAGGAGACATACAGGAGTTGAAACAATAGGCCAAGTTCACCAGTCAAAAAACCAGCTGGAGCCTCCCCCCTGCCCCGCTGTCCTGAGGAGCTAGGGGAAAATGCAGAAGTGTTGAACTTCCTTACCTGGCTTGTTGCTGATGTTCTCACAAACATTGGGATCTGGTGGTTTGGTATGCTGAGCCCTCTATCTTGGAGCCTGCCCTTTTGAGGCTTGTTACTGCAAAGGAGAGGCTAAGCCTACTTATAATTGTGCCTAAGAGTCTCCCCCTGAGTACCTCTTTGTTGCTCAGATGTGGCCCTCTCTCTTCGGGTAACCCAACTCAGCAGGTGAACTCACTGCCCTCCCTCTACATGGGACCTGACTCCAAGGGGTGTAAATCTCCCTGGCAATGCAGGATATGACTCCCAGGGATGAATCTGGACCTGGCATCGTGGGACTGAGAACATCTTCTTGACCAAAAGGGGGATGTGAAATGAAATGAAATAAAGCTTCAGTGGCTGAGAGATTACAAATGGAGTTGAGAGGTCACTCTGGTGGACATTCTTACACACTATATAGATAATCCTTTTTAGGTTTTAATGTATTGGAATAGCTAGAAGTAAATACCTGAAACTATCAAACTGCAACCCAGCAGCCTTGACTCTTGAAGACCATTGTATAGCAATGTAGCTTACAAGGGGTGACATTGTGATTGTGAAAACCTTGTGGATCACACTCCCTTTATCCAGTGTATGGATGGATGAGTAGATAAATGGGGACAAAAACTAAATGAAAAATAGAGTGGGATGGGGGAGGGATGATTTGGGTGTTCTTTTTTACTTTTATTTGTTACTCTTATTTTTACTTTTTCTGGTATAAGGAAAACATTCAAAACATAGATTGGGGTGATGAATGCACAATTATATGATGGTACTGTGAACAGTAGTTGTACACCATGGATGATTGTATGATATGTGAATATATCGTAATAAAACTGAATTTAAAAAAAACAGCCTGAATAAAATGGTTTGTACTAAAAACAAGTGGTGATTATATGCCTCCCTTTTTTTTTGCTGTATAATATTTAATTTCTACCTATGGCATTTAGATACAGAAAAGAAAAGCCCTGTACAGCATTGACTTTGTATCACACTGTGGCTGTGCTGAGGACAGCATCAATTACTAAAGGCAAAATTTAAAAATGCAAGTACCTCGACCCTGTTGCTTTTTTTATGCCAGGGAGCTCTTAGATCCCTGGAAGTTGATGATTGTTTTTCCCCCTCAGGTTTTCCTTTTTAATTTATTGATAGTTCTTCCCTCTGCTATAATGAAGAGATTCCAGACTGAGAATAAATCTGTGATGCAACATCTGGGAAACATAACCATCAAATTATATAACCATCTTTCCTTCCTTCTGCCAGTCTTAAAAGAACAAAGTAGTTATTTAGATTTGGTCTATCATTCCTCTTGGTGAAGATGAAAGAAAAGTGATTCACAAAGCACCTGAAATCTGAATATGAAAGTGGCAGAAATTACACATAATTTACTTTGGAATAGTCTAAGAATCTAGAGACTCATAGAGCTGGATGTACTTGGACCAACTGGTGTGCTCTCTGCTTTTTAAAGCAGCACATCACATCTTATTAATGTAAGGTCCAATATACATAATTGATAATAACCAAGCTGTTTTGGCTGAAGGGACAAGCCTTCTACTCACCCCTCTTCCATTTAGTGCTTCAAATAGCTCTATGAGCTTTTGCAACTGAATTTGAAACCACTGATTTCATACATTTTCCACTCAGAAATTTGGTGCCCAGTGAGGTAAAGTGGGTTGCTTCTGTTCACATTGGCCAGAAATAAATCTTGATATTTCTTTATTCCTTTTCTTTTTTTGGCTAGTGCTCTTTCCACGATGACACTGTTTTATCTCAAAAATGTTTGCAGATATTAAATCGAAGTGCATTACTTACGAACCATTTTCTCTCTAGGGAATCAAACCATCACACACTGTGGAAACTCACGGAAGTCCTTAAAAAAAAAGGAACACATATTAATATATTTGTCAACAGCATGCACCAGGGATTATGCAATTTTTACATACTCATTAAATACTCATGGACAATAAATCCATCCCATTTTGCTGATTAAGCAACTAAGATTCAGAAATTGGCTTTTCACAAGAAAGCAGGATGAGCAAGGCCATCCCTTCAGTTCCCACTGTCAGGGAAATTTATTTAGAGTTTCTAAAAGAGGAATTGAACATTTGCCACCTCTAGAAAATGTTTCCTCCTGTTTTAGAGGCCTCTCAATTTTCCTTTGTCTCAGGACCATTTAGAATTGATCCAGTCTAAATACATGTTCCCTCAAAAAGGGCAGAAATTGTTTCATAATGAATCATTTTGTCCTTTCTTCCTTCTGATGAACCCACACTCCTCTTCTCTGATCTCTACTGAAAGAATCACACTGAAGTATGCGTCTTCTCTGCTAAGGGATGAGGATTGTCATTTGTTGAGAGAGCAGTGGTTAAACAGTTGGCTTCTTCAAAGGTTGGTTATTTTAACTATCTGGAGGAAAATGGAGATTCCAAATACAGAGTGATGAACACAAGTTTTCCTAGGGCAAGGACTCATTCATTCATTCATTCATTTATTCATTCCTTGGACATTTATGAAGAGCCTACTATGTCCCAGGAGCTGGAGTAGACATCAACTGATTTTTAAAGAGGCGTGTTCACAATGGCTGCACATTAGGGGAGAGAAGGAGTGCCCTAAGAGAGCCCACATGTGCTCAGGTGGCCCACGGATGAGCTGCTTCTGCCTGGAGTGATTAAAGAAGACTCTAGGCAGATCAAACACTTGAGCTAGACATTGGGGGATGGTTTTCATTCTTGAGGTAGAGTTGGAAAGTCTTCATCCCAGCAGAGGGAATAGCATCAGAAAACTTGAAGACACCAGGGTGAGGGGAAGGCCAGTGTCATCCCTCAGAGCCTTTACTCCAGGACATGCTGGAAGATATACTAGACAGATGGTTGTACACATGCAAAAGACTGAATGCCAGGCTGAGAAGTTTTACATTAATCAATAGCATCTACTCTGGCAGCTGTCAATGGGGAGAATTCAGCTGGGGAAGCAGATCCTGAAGGCAGTGAGAGTGAAATGAATACTCCTGAAATAATCTAGGCACAATGCAGTGAAGGCTAGACTAGGGTATCAGTGGTGAGAATGAGTGGGATAGGACAACCGTGGAAGAGATGTTGGAGAAAGAACAAGGTCAGACAGGGAACTGGATTTGGGGGTGAGGAAGGTGAGTATGTCAAAGGCGATTCTCTCTTGGGGTTGAATACACAACTATGCGATGATACTGTGAGCCAGTGACTGTATACTTCAGATGGTTTGTATGGTGTGTGAATATATCTCAATAAAACTGCATTTTAAAAAAAGGTGATTCTCACATTTTGAAATAACAGTGATGCCCTTGACTGAAATAAGGAAGCTATTTTTGGTGAGAAAATCCTAAGTGTAGTTTCGAAGTGTTGACTAAAGTGACGTCTTCTATTTCACATGTACCTCCCTCGGGACCCAGAAGGAAGCTATGGTTAGAGTCGGAGCAAACCTCATAAGAGAATATTTTATCTTGAGAAAGGAGATTATTAGGGCTCAGGAGGCTAGGTGTGAAGGCAACACTGGTCTTTCCTAATTTTGTTTCCCTTTCTTCCTTCCTTCCCTTTTAAAAGTAACTCAAGCTTAAAGTTGAAAATGGCTTTAAAATGAAAGAAATCACATTAGCACCGTTCCATTCTCTCTTTTCTCCACAGATCGGTGGCATATCACTTTCTTGGGACTATGATTCTAAGTGTGAGGCTTGTACGTCCTTGGGTACATCAGGAGTCAGCGTCGTCAGTTTGTCCACGCAGAGCAGGATGAGGGTGAGAAGCCAGAGTCTCCAGCCAACAGCAGCAGAGACCCAGCCGTGTTCGTCCCCTCCAGTGTGGCAACACCGGGCAGCATGTGGGCAGAAGTTGACACCTCCCAGGCAAGCCGAGCCAAAGGAGGCGAAGACCAGGCCGAGGGTCAGGGCGGCCCAAGTCACAGAGACGAGACGCGTCGTGCTGGAGGGAGGGACAGCCGCCCGCATGGTCCCCAGAGCCTTCTGCCCTGGGGAGCTTGGAAACAACCCTGCCAGAGGTGATTTCTGCTCTTGTATCGATCATATGCCTCTTATTTTTCAATGGATTTGAATTTTAATTACACTTTCTGTGCTTTTATATCATTATTGATGCCGTTGTGGTTGTTAAAGGGGACCCCTCTGTGTGCAAACCACTGTCCTTATGCTATTTCATCTTTTCTCCAACATTCCTTGGAGGTAGGTATTATTCACATATCTTAAATAAGGAAGCTGACTCAGAGAGGTAAGTGATTTGCCCCAGGTTTCACAGCTAATAAGCAGTGTCACCAGGCATCAAACTCGATCCCCAAATGGCTTGCATCATCTCTGAGCTCCTCCTGGAGATGTGTACCTTGTGCATGGACCCAATCAGAAGTCAGAAGGCACACTTGTAATTTGAACAGGGAATATTTAATATAAAAATTATTAAGTAGTAACAGGGTATTAACTACTAAGAAAGGATTTAATTGTATATGGCTTTTCATTGTTCCCTGCACATTCTCTATATCACAAGCCAGACTGTTATCTCAAGGGCAAGAAAAGTGTTTTCCTTCTCTCATATCACTCTACAATGCCATGCCCAAGGCTAGGTGTAAAATAAGAATCCCACAGGTCTTTCATTTGTTAATAGCACAGTACTTAAAAGCAAAAGTTTTGGAGGCATTCAAACCCAAGTTTGAATCCTTGCTCTCCTATTACTTAATCAAATCAGTTACAGTGTATTAAATGAAGATAATAATGCTTACGTGAAAGAGCTATGGAATGAATGAAGTGTGTTAATAAATGCAAATCACTCAGCTACATAAACAGAGGATATTATTAACAAGATCTGGCTCCTCAGCTTCTGAAATGCTGCACTGTATAATAATTAGGACAGTATTCGAAAATCAACAAGACATCCTTTGACCTTATTTGCAGGCAAATCTGTCCTTTGTCTGCCATAAGGAACTACCATATTGTTACTCAACACTATTTTGAGCATTGACTTTTTTTTTTAACAAAGTACTGAACATTAATGTCAGGTCAACATGCACACTTCCCAACAAAAATTTCTCAAGCACCAGCCTACTGAAAGTTGGCTTTCTTTATTCCAAGGGTGATGTTTCTGTGCTCGGTTAACTTTCCTCTTTCTTTCAACATGAGTCAATTGGCTTTAATCACAGGATGTTATCAAAAAAGATCATGCAGATGATGGGTAGTTATAGAGATAATTGCCAAGGAGAAACAAAGAAAAAAAAATAAATGAATCTTCCATCTCAGGGCTTTATTATGGTACTATGGGGTCAGAAGGGATGACCCTAAAAGTTCCTGTCCATAGGACAGAAAATGTGTAATGGTAGTTTGAGAATTAGAGAATTTGGCAACATCAAAGTCCATGGATCAAAACAGCTTTTAAGGGACAACTTCCAGGGATTGCATTTCTAGAGAAGGAATGAAATATTTTTCTTTATGCTACAGAAAATGCAGTCTCAGAGCCGAATGAAAACACGACTAGCTCATCTGTTATTATTTGCAAAAGATAAGGAGAAACATCATGCTCCACTGTTTCAGGGTGATAAACAAAAGTCTGTCCAAGTTTTCTGAAACCCACTTGGGTGTGTCTCAGGAAGCATAAAAATATATATTTTAATGTAAAATCTTATTAAGAATGAGTTCTTCTGGGCTTATCTCTATAATATTGAATTTACTGGAAACCCTTAAATTTGAGCCCCATGTCCCCTATTTCAAATACCAGGAGCATGGAGTTGCATTTGCCCCAAATGAATTTTAGGACAAGCTGGTGTGTGGGCTCCCACCAGGGTGCCCTGCCCTGTTCTGCATGGAACTTCTCTAGGACTGCCAGGTGGCAAATGCTTACAGACCTCAGTTTTGAGAGAGGTTCCAAGACCCACCCTGCTCCTCATTTAGGACTGACCAAGAAGACTCAATAAATCCTAGTCATGGGGAGTCAAAGAAGGGCTCAGAGAGAAAGTAACATGAATACTATAAGATACTATGCTGGTTTGAATATATCATGTACCCCACTGAAGCCATATTCTTTCAATCCAGTCTTGTGGGTGCAGACTTATTGTGGGTGGAATCTTTTGATTAGGTTGTGTCCATGGAGATGTGACACACACACACACCCCATTCAAGGTGGGTCTTAATCAGTTTACTGAAGTCCTCTATGAAAGGATAAAAGGCAGAGAGATTTTGAAGAAAGCTGAGAGATGCTTAGAGAGAAAATGCCCAGAGACATTTTGGAGGAAGCGGTTGAAACCAGAACCAGAGGAGAAGCTAAGAGATGAAATCCAGAGTTTGCCCCAGAGGAACAGAGAGAGGATCCCTAGACATGTAGAGAGAAATTCCCTGGGAGAAACAAGCAAGGACACACAGTTGCCGAGAGAAAGAAACTAAGACAGAAGCCTAAAGACACCATGGAGAAAGCAAAGGAAACTAGAAGCTGAACCCAGGGGAGGGCCAGCAGACTCCAGCCATGTGCCTTCCCATGTGACAGAGGAACCCCAGATGCCATTGACCTTTCTTCGGACAAGGTATCGTCCTATTGATGCCTTAATTAGGACATTTTCATGGCCTTAGAACTGTAAGTTTGTGAACTAATAAACCCCCACTCTGAAAGCCAATCCATTTCTGATATTTTGCATTCCGGCAGCTTTAGCAAACTGGAACAGATGCATTCTCCATTTACCTTGAAATGGTATCTTCTCATCCACTGACTTATTTTAGAATTAACCTAATTTCTCAGCAATATTCAATGCTACATTCTCCCCCAATAATTTTTTTCTACTCTTAGATATTTTAATGCCTGCTTTGTGCTTGAGGAAAGCGGAAACCTAGACATGATGTGATTGGTTCCACGATCTCCTTGTCTTCAGAGAAGAAAGCCTGGGCACCCAATGAATCCTAACAAAGGAGTTAGCCCACCTCTGCCCATCTGCTTCCCAAGGAAGCCCAGTCCAAGAGTAAGCTCGCCTGGGACTGGCATGCAGGGATTTCTTGGGCAACCACATATGGAATGGCCACACCATAGTGGGGCTCAGTGAGTAGACACTATCCAGATGTGGTGACATGAGGTGAGATACTGCCTTCCAGGACCAAGGCTTACCGCCCTGGCCCCTGGGAACTTGCTTAGCTGGCCCCTGAGGAGTCATTTATTTATTAATGTGAAATTTAAATATTTAAATTTTGGAACAAGTCATGAGCCTTATCAGGATCCTGGATTAGTCTTCAATCAAGTCCTTCAATAAATAAAAGTTCTTTTGCATATTTGGAAATGCTTGGAAGGCCAGCGTTATAAGCATTGAACATGTGCATATAAATAATTACTAGGATTTGATTACATCATTCACTCTTTCCACTAAATCCTGTTCTTAATAAGGACCGTATCCAATTGGAACTGCCTGAATCTTTTCATTATTTCTCTTCACAAGCAACTTCAGGCTTCATTAAAATGAAATTGGTGCCTTGAACAGTTATTCTACCCAACATTAACTTACTGGATAAAGGGCCATTAATATATTGTATATCCCTAACAGTTGGATTGAAAAAAATTGCAGCCCAAGTCACAACATTCGGATTTTAAAATCCACTACAAGAACTGGAAAATCCACTTATTTTACTGAACTCCTTAAAAGCAAATGCATTTTAGTAACCAAAGAATGTTCACCCTTGGAGAAGGTAAATTGCAGCCCATTTCCTACTCAGGTAATTACATTTTCTGCTGGTTTAAATCTCCTCCTAAGATTCTGTGCCCCACACTAGGCTCTCCCAGCTCCGTCTTTGAACTTTTGGACTCTGGAGTCCATTGGACTATCATCCCCACTTCCTTTGCTCACTTCCTTTGAGCAACTCCATCCCAAATCCTAGGAAGAATTATCCTTAAGATGGGATTTGATTATTTTTTCATGTGCCTGCTGCCCAGAACTGTGAGCCTCTTCCTGGGGCTGTACCTAAAAGCAACCATGTCTTATTACTTGTCGATCTGAGATTCAAGTCTGGATAGCTTTTAATTTTTTGATGCTTAATGTACAGAAAATAGAATTGCTTTTGATTGATCCTGCCAAACTCCATGATGCGTGTGCCTCTTGTATTATTCAATGGGTCTTAGGAGGCTTGCAGCACAAGGCTCTATTCAGAATGGTCAGTGCAATAGAGACTGGACAAGGAGTCCTGTACCAGTCTTCAGCTACTAGCTCTGTTACTGTCTGGCCAACCTTACCCAAGTTACTTAACACCTCTGACTCTCACTTTCCTCACCTTTCAGAATGTATTTAGCAAAGGGTTGTTGTAGGGAGCAAATATGAATATGCATGTATTCTGTTTGCTAATGCTGCCCGAATACAAAACACCAGAAATAGGTTGGCTTTTATACAGGGGGTCTATTTGGTTACAGTTACAGTCTTAAGGCCATAAAGTGCCCAAGGTAAGGCATCAACAATAGGATACCTTCACTGAAGGATGGCCATTGTCATCCAGAAAACCTCTGTTAGCTGGGAAGGCACACAACTGGCATCCGCTTGCTCCCAGTTTGCATTTCAAAATGGTATTCTCCAAAATGTTGTTCTTGGGGCGTTTTGTCCTCTCTTAGCTGCAGCTCCTCTTCAAAATGTCACCCTCGGTTGCTCTGAGGTCCCCCTCTCTGTGAGCTCTTTTTATAGGACTCCAGTGAACTAATCAAGACTCACTCTGAATGGGCGAGTCCACATTTCCATGGAAACATTCAAGCAAGAGTTCACACCCTAATCAAAGGTGTTACTCACAGTTGGGTGGATCACATCTCCATGGAAACACTCAATCAGAAGGTTCCAACCTAATCAATGCTAATATGTCTGCCCCCACAAGATTGCATTAAAGAATATGGCTTTTTCTGAGGAACATAATATATACAAAACAGCACAACATGCCGTATCACTTGTGTAGATATACAGCATTGTGCTCATTAAGAAAAAAACAAAACAATTCCTCGAAAGACGTATGTATGTCTTTCAAGCTCAGCCCCAAGAACATCATTTTACTAACATACTGGAGAAATGCTATAAAGGAGAAATGTGTGCCAATCATCTTGTAGAAATTATGTTAATAGAACTATAGTGAAACCTTGAACCAAAAATACAAGGAATTAAGAAA
>PVKY010014440.1:0-10572 GCA_004027775.1 Bradypus variegatus | reverse complement strand
CTCCCTTAGTACTGCTAACAGGGCTTTTCACTCAGCAAGTACTGGTCAAGAAAGATCAATGTTGGATGCCTTGGACCAATGAACAAAAAGGTGGCTACAGTGAATTGGGACATACAGCAAACCCTATTTGTGTAACGATTCAAAGAGGGGTGATAACTCCTTCCCAGGCTTGTTGGGCATTTGGCAGGTACAGTCAGGCCAGGGTCTCCTTCACTTCACCTTGTCCCAAACTCCACAGAGAGGCCATGTCTTCTCTCATCTCCCCTTTCAGATGCTATGGAAGGGGAAGGCAGCCTTCTGGAAGATGTTCCTCTAAACTAAATCCCATGCAATAAGAATCAAAAAATTACAAAGTTCTATATGCTGAGATTTACCTAAATGGTGTGTACTGTGATAGAGTAAATGCAATTTTAAATATAATTTTCTGGTAAGCATTTGAAAAGTTTAAAAACTAGCATTAAGGGTCATGGATGGCTTCTGTACTCAGGGAAGGGGAAGGTGGTCTCTGGCCTCTCCTGACCACACGGTGGACAGATGGAGTAGGAGGGAGAGGCACAGTAGGGCTTGAAGGAGGAAGAGGCAAGCAGAGAAGTTTGGGAAACTGTTTCTGAACTGCAATGTGCAAACTAGAAGGAAACCCGAGGACATCTCAGATGCCCTGGTTTAAGGGGCGGACGCTGAAGCCCAGAGGGCCGCAAGTCCGTGGTGGAACAGGTCAGAAATCCAGGACTCCAGCCAGCTGGTGCCCTCCTCCCACCTGCTCCTGCTGAAGTCAGTCACAGCCAGTGTCACTCACTGTGCATGTCATCGGTCTCACTCTTTAGATACCAAAGACAGGGAGTGAAAACAGAGAAGAGGACAGGTTTTGTAACAGCAGGGAAAACCACACACGTGGGAAGGAACAAGCACAAGGTGAGAAGGAAACCGGAAGGGCCAACAGAAGAGAACATCCCACCCTTCCACTGACACTGGAAATGTGGTCTTTGCCCTCATCCTCCCTTTCTGGTCCAGCCCTGCCCCAAGCCACCACTTCAGCCATAGGATTCTCTTCCTAGGCAGATTATCGTCCTCCAGGAGCAAAGGGCCAGACCCTGGGAAGACACATGGGGTGCTTAAAATCCTCAGCCCACCTAGGTAGCCCCTCTCTACCACTCTTCCCCCTTATAGCTGTAGGCTCTTGCAATTTGAAGCTCCTTGATGCTTCCCAATCATGTGCCATTCTCTCTGCCCCCCTCCACCTATCCAAGCTGTTCTCTCTTCTCCAAAGGCCTTTCCCTCCTCTCCAGTGAGTGTTCAGCCTCGTGATGATGCTTCTCAGAGCCCTGTGTATCCAAACAGGCATCATTTTGTATTATCATTATATGTTTACGTTAGCTCTAAAGGAAATGATGGCTCCATCCCAGGCTTTTTGAGCAGTACACCGTCTACGTCTTCTAGTGCACTGGGTGCTTTCTGAGAGCTAGGACTGCACCTCACTCCACCAGGCTTCCCTGGGTCTTAACATAATGCCTGAGGCATAGCAGGCATTCCAGGAATGTTGGCTGGTTGAAGAGATGGATGGATGGGTGGGTGGATGGATGATGAATGAATGAGTAGATGGATGGATAGATGGATGATGGATGGATGGACAGATGGATGGGTGGGTGGATGATGAATGAGTGGATAGACTGATGAATGAATGGATGGGGTAGATGGATAATGGGTAGGTGGATGATGGATGAATGGATGGGTGGGTGGGTGGATGAAATAGCCACAGGTGTGCCCCATAGGAGAAGAAAGACTTCATCTCATTGACAAGGGGAGAGACCCTCAAACATGGGCAGTCAGACAATTCCTGGCCAAGCTGCCTTGTCAAGCGAGTTTGTCCAAAGGCACCAGGCATACCACATCCAAAAACTCATTCATTATATCTGGCCAATCAGGGAGGACTCCTGGCTAGAAGAAAAAAAAAAAGGCAGCACATGTTCTAAGAATTTGCATTGAGTTCACAAAAAAGCAGGAATCCTGGATCATTAACTCTGGTCTGTTCCATCCACACCCATGAAGCCAGCCACAGCCCTCTCCCCCCTCCTTCTTATAACCCTAAATTCCAAACACCAGAGCTGCACAGCTCTGCAGGAGCGAAGAGACAGGGGCAATGGCTTGTCCTTGCCTTGCTTCAGGTGGGCTCAGTTTCCTTCCCCTCCCCTGGCTGTCTGTAGTGTGGTTATTCCTTTTCTATGTGTTGTAGGCTTCACCTCACCCAAGGCAGGGGCCCAATCTCCTCCCCTGTCCATTGTCTGGGCAGCCCTCCCAGCCCGAGCCTGGCAGAGGCTGTGCTTAATAAAGAGCTGTTAATTAATTGCCAGAGTCCTTGAGGAGGTGGGGGAGAAGGAAATAACCCCGACATCTGATTTTATTGTCCACCCCATCTCCTCACAGCTTTATGGGAGCGCTGTGATTTCCAGGAAGAGAGTAGAGTTTACTGCACACTTCTTCTCCAGAGGCATTTCCAGAGAAGGAAGCAGCACAAAAAACAATGCAGAGACTGTGCCTGGAAACCGGATTTCAGCTCCCACTGAAAGCAACTCAAGGAACATTTCTAGCCTGTCTCAGAACAGGTAAAAGGAAGGCAAGTTGAAGCAAGCATTCCTGATGCTGTTTAAGAATCTATCTTTCATTTTAAAAAAAGAAAAACCTGTTTGTCAAGTTTGGAAACCTTCCCTACCTCTTCCTCAGTCCCACAAAACCTAAGTGCCACCAAAAGGAAGCTAGAGTCAAAATCATTCCAGAGAAGTTACAGGGGCACACCTCACCACCCTCTTTCTTCCTGACCTAGTGGGGTTTCAGGGTAGAGAATGGAGGGCTGCAAGTAATAATTCTAAGTAGGGAGGCCCCCCGCAATTGTGGTCTTGAAAAGGACCAGAGGTTCGAGTGGTGTTGAAGGGGACGACTCGGATGCTTACCTCACACACTTCCTAACTCACCAACGAGGGTGCTGCCCCAGGAAAAACCCAGCACCTTGGCACCAACTAGACAATGGCTGTCTCCCTAGCACAACCATATGTGAGGTTTCCTAAATAATTTAGGAAAGTGGAGATTTGGCGATGTTCACTTTGACAAAGAGCCAAATAAACTAAGTAGTTATCCCATAATAATGACTCTTGAATCACACTCCAATGAGCTTTCTTAGTGAAAGGGAAAAAGGTAGAGGGAATTAGAGCCAGTGAGCTGGTGGATTCATGGCCATGACACCCTATGGGGATGTGTTGGACATCTGAATATCATCCGTCATCACAGCACACCGGAGCCCGGCTCACTCCATCGCTGTTGGGGGATTGTCTATTTATGGGGCACCTCCTCTGGGACAGGCCAGAGCTAGGGGCTCTGGGTGCATTACCTACAATCCTTACAGCCACTTCAGAAAATAGATGTGTTACCCTCATTTTACCAATGAGTTTTCAAGGGGGATAAGTGACGTGCCCAGCAGCACAACCAGCTACATACTTTTGCAGGGTTCGGCGCAAAATGAAAGTGCAGGACCCCTTGTTTAAAAATTAAGAATTTTAAGACACTGAGAACAAAGCATAAAACCAGAGGTCCCATGTGACTGCACAGGTCATAGGCCCAGGAAGTCAGAAAGAGGAGGCCCATCTGGAACTGAGTCCTCAGCTCCCAACTGCCCTCTCCGCTGCTCCCCACCTCGTGCCAAGCCTGCCTCCCGGATATTCCTTCCAGTGGTCCGTGCAGCCGCACGTGAGACCCTCGCCCCCACCTGAGATCAGAGAGCCCGAGTACCTGGAGTAGCAGGAGAGGCCGGTGCTGATGACGGTGTTCAGCACGGCCAGGGCCACGTAGTAGTCATGGAACGTGGTGGACACCAGTGTGTCGGGGAACACATATGCAGAGTAGGCAATGGCTGAGCCTGGGGAATAAAGAGCAGCCTTAGGAAAGGAGCTGGGACTCAGTCCCAACTGGCCCCCTTGAGACCAGGGGTCTGGCTTAGCCCTCACCACTCCCCCAGACCCACAAGCAGTCCTGCCTCTACAGCCCTGCTTGTGCCATTACCCCTCCCGGAACATCCCCTCTCTTATCTGCCCACCCAAACTCTATCCTGAGAATGTACCATGGGCTCAGCATTGTTCCAAGTGCTTTACACATATTAACTCAGAGAATCCTGGCAACAACCCTCTGACATAAATACCGCATTTTTCCTCATTTTACAGAGAGACACAGAGAGGTTCAGTAAATCACCCAGAGTCACACAGCTAGAAAGTATAAGAGCCAAGCTTCCAACCCAGGCAGTTTGGCGACAGAGTCCACACTCTTAACCACACATCCTCATTCATGATTACAGCCTTGGTGAGTTCAACTTTACTCTCAAAATGTGTACTGCTCATCTGCCCAATAACACAGGTGGCCCCTTGTGTTAAGACAGCATCAGAGGCGGGGCCCTGACCAGTCGCACATGGTCAGCTGGGAGACTGGCCGGCTGAGAGTCGGGGCGGAGGGGCCTAGCCTTGGGTACATTCTTTTGTGTCTTGGGGTTTGTGAGAGACAGTTTACCTAAGGACATTCTGGAGACCTGTTTGCTGAAGTTTTTATCTGAGAGGACAGGGGAGGTCACCATCCTTTTCAGAGAGGCCAGCTGGCTCCGCCTGGCACAAGGGGCCTGGTCCGGCGGCCACGCCAGATGCCCTCACCTGCCAAGGCCTCCTCCAGGAGAGGCAGCTGCAGGCCCGTCAGCCCAAGGCCAGAGAGAACAGTGTAAGGTCACCTGTTCTTCCAAGGGCATAAAGAACCTTGGCAAACTCATAGAGTCAGAATCTAGAATACTGGTCATCAGGGGTTGGGGTGGGGATAGGGAATGGGAAGTTAAGGCTTAAAATGTACAGGGTTCCTGTTTGGAACAATGGAAATGTTTTGGTAACAGACGGTGGCGATGGTAGCACAACATTGTGCATGTAATTAACAGCACTGAAACATATATCTGAATGTGATTAATAGGAGAAATGTGAGGTTATATATATGGTAACGAATAAAAGTTAAGAAAAAAAGTCTTCAGAAATGCACTACACAGTGTACCCTAAGTTAAAGCATGGACCGTAGTTAATAGAATAATTACAAAAATGTGCTCTTACCAATTGTTAACAAATATTCCACACCAATGTAAGGGTGGGAGAAGAGAAACCTGTATTGTATGCATGATTGTTCTATAAACCCACAACTTCTCTAATAAAGGGGAAATTTTTATTTATTTATTTATTTATTTAAGAAAAAGAACCCTGGGACCCTAGCTCAAGGCTGAAACAGGCCATGGGGCACAGAGATGCAGCCTCTGCCTTTTATCCCATTTGAAGGACGGAGTCTAGCGAAGCCAAGGGAGGTTTCCAGGGTCACGCAGGCAGAAAGAGGCCACCTTCCTTCCAAGGGAAGGAGCCTGGCCGCCTCTCCGCACCCCAGCAGGCCGCCTGGGGGGCTCCAGGGGGGAAGTGCCCCGGGAGGACACTGAGCTGCCGTATGGGGTCGTTCCCGTCAGGCCCAGGATGCATTCGCAGGATGCGCTCACTCTGTGTTTACTGACTGGGGGCAAATGACAGCAAGGTGTGGGCCAATCTCTGTGGGCCACGTAAGAGTGAGGGAGCCTCAGACCCTGCCAGAAACAGCAACAGCAGCAAAATGATCCAGGCCTAAAGGAAGGCACTTGGGGAGGCTGGAGGGCAGGCATAGGGGCCCACCTTGGGACCCAGACTTGGCCGGCCAGTCAGGATTCTGACAGGTGCATGAGGGCAGGGAGGGCTTTCCAGGCAGCAGGGGCAGAGACGGCTCCACTGCTGGGCCAAGGAGAGTGCGTTTCCTCTTCCAGGCACTAGGGAGCCCCTGAGGAATTTTGAGTAGGGGATTAATATGACCAAAACCTAGTGACAGTGTACAGGATGGCCATGAGGAGAAACATCTGGAAACCAGAGAGGAAGCTGGAGCAAATCTCACTCTGGAAGGACTGAGGGCTTCAACCTGGGCTGGAGGAGTGAGAAGAGAGGGAAGAGGGTAGCCATGGAAGACGGAGCTGGGAGTCCAAGGTGGAGCCCAAGGCTCTGTTAACTGACTAGAACAAGCTTCCCCCAGTGTTTCTTGAACCCTGACCAGCTCAAACCCTGGGCTACAGGCTGGAAAACTAAATACCGTGTGAGAGACACATCTGTCCACGGAGAGTTTTCCCTGCGTGAGAGCAGACAGGACTCTGATGGAAGCGGATCAGGCCTGGGGTCACAGAGCAGGGCCTGAGGGTCCAGGGGCTGAGCCAGGCCCTGTGGAGGAGGGAGAGGAGTTTTGGGGAACAGCACATGCGAGGTACAGAGAAGGGGAGACCCCGGTAACGGGGGGACCCAGCAGTGCGCAGGGTGATGGGAGGGAAGGCTGGGCCGGGCGGTGGCTGCCCGTGTGGGCTTGGGTGCTAATCCTGCTCAGCCCTGGGTTACTCTCTTCACTGCACCCCCTCACCTGGCTGATAAGAGAGGGAATGGCCACCCCTCTGACGCACACTGAGTGCCAGGCACTGTCCTACCTGCTTCACCTCTATAAACACATTTTATCATCATCTCAATCTGATGACGAAAATATTATGCCGATGTTTTTTAATGGATCACAAATTGGTTTTATTACACTGGTAGACCTACAGAATAATTATATTCAAAAACTTTATTTAAAAACAAAATTCTTTCTCAAAATAAAATAATCATATATATTTGAGCAAAGTTTTTGAAGTATGTATATTGGTTACGTGAACCAATATATGATTTCACAGATGAGAAAATTGGAGCTTGGAGAGGTTCAGAAACTTGCCCAAGAGCATATAACTATTGGGGTGGTGGTGGGATTTGAACCCTCAGGGAGTTGGGTTCCAGAACATGGGCCCATGAGCCTCATGTTCCGCTGCCTCTCAGTGACATGTGTCGAGTGCCCAGCATGGTGCCTGCCCCACAGTCTCTATACCAAAAAGACCTGCTCTTACCATAAACAAGTCAGGGCCAGGTGACTGAGGGTCATGTAAGCAGCTGGCTTCACCCCGGCCACAAGGAGCCTCAACAGGTTTTAAGTGGGAGGAGTGACATGTCAGAAGGTGTGGCAGAAACCCCTGGGGGCAGCTGGCTGGAACAGGGTCGAACAGGGAGGACTGTTATCACAGCTCAGGTGACAGACTGGAGAGTCTGAGCCAAGACAAGGGGAGATAGAGCAGATTTGCATGATGTTTAGCAGAGAGGCTCAACTGGACTCTGTAACTGATGAGACAGGGCTGTGGAGATAGAGATGGGCAGGGAAGTGAGAGGGAGGGGAACTTGTGGGTTATTTACAGACATCTGGCTTGGGAGATCCGGTCGGAGGTAGCACCTCTAGCCAGGTGGGACACTGCAGGAGGAGCAGGGGCTGGGAGGAGACAGACCTCTGGCCGGAGGTTTCAACCAGAGATAGTAGTTTGGGAACATGTTGTCCAGAAGTGTTAGGGGATGGCACAGGAGGACACCCAGGGAGCTGGACAATATAAGAGAAGGGGTCCAAGGCCAGATCCTTAGCTCACCCGTCTAAACAAGGCAGAGGGGAAGGGGAGGATGATCCAAGGAGAATGAGAAATGCAAGTGTGGAAGGAGTCGCAGGAGAGTGATGCAACAAGAGTCAAAGCAAGAGCAGGGGTTCCAGGAGGACAGAGAGGCCCTGCATGAAGGATGGAGAGAGACCCCAGACGATAAGGCCCTAAAAGCCTACACTGATCCTAAAAGACAGTTGGGGCCTCAGCAACCACAGTGTCAGTAAATGGTGGGGACGAGACAACAGAGCATTGAGGGGTGGGAGGTGAGATGGTAATTACAGCATGTGTGTGCACATGTATGTGAGAGAGAAGAGGAAAGAGGATGGAGGAACGGATGTATATAGGAAGCTTCTTAGAGACCACCTCTTGGGCAGTGAACACATGCCCTTGGCTTTTGTATCAAGAGCAGGAGGATGCTGCTGGATGCTGGGGAATGGACAAATGCCCACAAGTGGGAGGAGAAAAGAGGAGGCAAGAGGAAGAGGGTGCCACATAAACGAGGATGTGATTACATAAAGGAAGAGACCAGGAGTTTGTGGGTGCCAGCACCCAACATCATTGGCTTTGGGTTCACCAATCTATTCTGGTGGGACTCTGAGCAATTCTTTTAACTCTTCTGAGCCTTGGAGGAAATGTGGTTTATGACCTCACTCTCCTTCTCTACCAGATGTTACAGAGACCAACACTAGGGTGCTGGAGTCAGCTCAGCCCGGCCCACGAGAACCAGTGGTTAAAGTTTCAGGAAACTTGCAAGCCTATTATTACACGTGGCTATCGTTAAAAATTAGACTGCACAAACTTATAGTGAAATAAATTATACTAACAAAAGTAATAAAAACTGAATTTACTTCTATTGTACGTGTAGAGTGGAATTACTATGTAATGGTGTGCTTCTGTAGGCCTCTTCCCAGCTTCAGCTTACACACTTCCAGGGACAGGGTGCTCACTGCCTGCCAAGGCAGTACTGAGTGTTCAGTGATATCATGCTGGTGGCTTGAAATCGGCCAAGTGGGAATATTTACGTGAACAGGACATATTAGGGCATTTGTCACCAGAGAGCCTGTTGTTAAACAGTTACCAGCACGCCTTTGGACCAGCTTCTTACAAACACCCAGCAGGGGTCTAGACAGGGGCAGCGCTACTCCTGTGACTCTTCTGCAAACCCCTCTAAGCCTTAGGATGAGCCTAGCTCACAGGGGAGGGAAGGCAAGGGCAGGGTCCCACGTACCCAGGCTGAAGAGATTGACGGCGCCATAGTCCAGGAAGTAGCAGATGTGCCGGGCGTTCTTGGACATAGAGCTGAAGGTGTGCGCGCAGCTGGACGCGAGTGGGAACACACAGCTGGTGCCCATGTACACAAGCAGAGGCCAGGAGTAGCTGTCATTCTGGACATCCGTCATGTACAGTGCAGTCACAAACCTCCACACAAAGAACCTGCAACACAGTGTGGGGCACTCAACCTCCGTAGCCGGGGTCCCCTTGTTCTCTTCACCTGACTAGCCTCACCTCCCATTTCTCTGGGATGACCAATCCCTATGTGTTCTCGCTCTGGTGAAATGCCACAAGCTAGTGGAGGGGTCCTCTTTCACTTGGGAGGGAGAAGTTTGGAAATGGGCAGGAAGGACAAGAAAACAACCTTTAAGATTTATCTAGTCCAACCATGCGCCGACCCTGTCCCCCCTCCACCATATGGTGCCTTTTGAAACCCTCTTTTAGCATCTTACCCAAGTGATTCTCCAGCTTCAGCTTACACACTTCCAGGGACAGGGTGCTCACTACCTACCAAGGCAGTACTGAGTGTTGGAAAGTTCTCCCTCATTGAACTGAAATCTGTCTCCCTAGAACTTGTCTCCTTTGATTGGCCCTAGTTCTCTCTGTCAGGACCATACGAAAACAGGCCCATCAAATATTTTAAGGCAGTCTTCATACCCAGCCCCATCCATGAACTTCACATGAAACAACCCCAGTTCATTCCAAATTTGGCCTCTTCATCCTCCTCATAGTTCACCTTCGTGCCCTTGCAGGAAGGTGCCTTGAATGGAAGCAATCCACCAGGTGGGACCTTGAAAGTCTAGCAGGCAACAGGATTATCTTCTCCCTCCTTTTCCACTAAGATTGCATTTCATTTTGAGTGGCCAAGTCCCATAGCTGATACTCTACTGAGCACAGATCTTGGGGCTCCATCTATATACACAGACATTGCACAGTTCTGCATCAGATCTGCCCAAACTGTACCCCACACATGGGGATCTGATTGCAAACTGCTCCTAGAAAGCCAGCTCCCTTTCCCACTAACTCCTCCAGGGGAGGAAACACTGTGAAGCTTTCCATACAGGGAAACCTAAACCGTCTGGCTATATCTGAAGTCATTTTATCCAGTCCCGGCAGAAATCAAGCTTAAACTAGTGCTGTTTCTCAAAGCATCTCCCCTTGCCATCTCAAGATCATTCTGTTGTCCCATTTCCTCAGGCCATCTTAATCCAGGCTTCCCCTTCCCCAAACCTTCCTGCCACTCAGAGCCAGGAGAGTATGGGGCGAGCCTGATGCATGCAGGGGGTGGGCCTCTGCCCACCGGCTCAGCTGTAAAACAGCTGAGAGGGAATCCCGTAAGCATCCTCGCTCAGCATACAAGGACCCACAAACAGGGATGGGCATAGCAGCGCTCTGTGGTGGCACAGAGCATGGTTCATCCTAAAGAGAATACCACGCAGCTGTCCAAAAGACCAAGAGACTCATATTTGCTGAAAGAGCAAGATCTCTGAGGCAAAAGGGCTACGTCACAGGTACTTGGCTGTCCCCAGAAAAGCTCTTGGGGGTTGGACAAGAAATGGGTCAACCTGGTGGTTCCAGAGAGAACTAGGGTCTTGGGGAAGAAACTGACTCAGTTTCCTGCTGCAATGCTATAAATTATTAGCATGCATACTTTTTGTTTGAGTAAAAAATTAAAATGACACCTAGCTGCCTTGAGCAGCACCTTAACCAATCGGCAGTCTCCCAGTCTTGGGGCG
>PVKY010014439.1:0-10579 GCA_004027775.1 Bradypus variegatus | reverse complement strand
TAGCTTCCAGAGGCTGCTGCGTTCCTTGGCTTGGAGCCCCTTCCTCCATCATCAAAGCCAGCAACCGTGGGTGAAGCCTTTATCGTGTTGCCTCTCTCTGATCTGCTCTTCTGCCTCCTTCTTTCACCCATTAATTCAGGATAATCTCTTGTTTAACCTTAATCATATCTGTAAAGTCCCTTTTGCCATGTTAAGTAACATCTTTGCAGGGTCCGGGACTTAGCTTCGCTCAGAACAAAATCCCAAGCCCCCCCTGCAGCCCACCAGACCTGCACCATCTCCCCATCACCTCCCCTTTCCTCCCTCTCTCACTCTTCTCCGGCCACACAGGCCCCCTCGCTGTTCCTCAAACACCCCAGGCAGGATCCAACCTCAGGGCCTTTGCACGTGCTGTTCCTTCTGCTTGGAACATTCTTCCCCCAGAAATCTGCAAGAA
This sequence comes from Bradypus variegatus, assembly GCA_004027775.1. Taxonomy (NCBI): domain Eukaryota; kingdom Metazoa; phylum Chordata; class Mammalia; order Pilosa; family Bradypodidae; genus Bradypus; species Bradypus variegatus. The sequence continues at coordinate 10,143 of PVKY010014439.1, read as the reverse complement.
CCCCTTCCTCATCTCCTGCATGTGTCCCCTCTTCTGGGAAGCCTTCCCTGATAACTGCTGCCTCCCCTATCCCATTTGCAGTGGCTGCAGACCCCTATTTCTGTGTAATTTTTCCCCATCACACTCACAGCCCTGGGAAATGGCATCAATGTCTTGTCCCCCGTCTGGTTTCCCCCTCGAATGTCAGCTCAACAAGGGTGGCTCCTCCCCTGCACTGTTCTTTCCTGACTCAAAAGCAGCCCCGCTCACCCCACTGACCCTGGCACACAGCAGGTGCTCAATAAGTGCTCATAGATTGAATGGAAGGGCAGGCAGGCGGGGCCCTGGCACAGAGGAGGACTCAGAAGCCCCGTGGAAGATGGGAGGGGCAGGTGGGGGGGTCAGTGTGAGGGGAGCAGGGGAGGCTGGGGTGGGGCAGGGCAAAAGATTTCCTAGAAAAATCCTGGAGAGCAAGAGGACATTGATGAAAATCGGGGGATGGGATAAAAATGCAACTTCAGTTACTGCAAAGGAGAGGCTGAGCCTACTTAAAACAGTGCCTAAGAGTCTCCCCCTGAGTGCTTCTTTATTGCTCAGATGCGGCCTCTCTCTCTAGCTAAGCCAACTTGGCAGGTGATCTCACTGCCCTCCCCCCTACATGGGACCTGACTCCCAGGGGTGTAAATCTCCCTGGCAACACACGATATCACTCCCGGGGATGAACCTGGACCTGACACCGTGGAATTGAGAACATCTTCTTGACCAAAAGGGGGGATGTGAGATGAAACGAAATAAAGTTTCAGTGGCTGAGAGATTTCAAATGGAGTCGAGAAGTCACTCTGGAGGGCATTTTTATGCACTATATAGATATCCGTTTTTAGGTTATAGTGTATTGGAATAACTAGAAGGAAATACCTGAAACTGTCAAACTGCAACCCAGTGGCCTTGATTCCTGAAGACGATTGTATAACTGTGTAGTTTACATGGAGTGAGGATGTGATTGGGAAAACCCTGTGGATCACACTCCCTTTATCCAGTGTATGGATGGACGAGAAGAAAAATGGGGACAAAAACTAACTGAAAAATAGGGTGCAATGGGGGGGGATGGAATGATTTGGATGTTCTTTTTTAACTTTTTTTTATTCCTATTTTTATTCCTTTTAGAGTAAGGAAAATGTTCAAAATTGGGTGATGAATGCACAGCTATATGATGGCACTATATTTTACTCCATGGATGATTGTATGGTATGTGAATATAGCTCAATAGAACTGAATTAAAAAAAAAAAAACACAACTTCGGTTTGGCACACAACCCTCCCTCCCCTCCAGTGGGTAATATCTTGACCTGACTTTTCTGTTTGTCTCAAATAACAGACCCTCCTGCAGCTACCTTAAGTCACAGGGTTTAGCCATGATTTGCAACCAGAACATCCAGTCACAAGCTCAGACCATGGTTTACACTTAAACCTTCTTCCCTTGCAAATGTTTGGACAGCGAAGGGTCCCAGGACTGGGGATGTTGGGGAGGGGGCTCGTCGTTCAGCAGCCTAACATTTGCCTGAACTCATGCACACCCACAGAGAAAAATGTGTCCTTTGTGGGCTGTTGGAGGGATTCAAGGAGACATAGTATACAAAGGGCATCTAGCATACGTCTGATACACAGTAGGCACTCAATAGATGTTCATTCTTTCTCTCCCTCTGGTCTCAGGACAAAGATGCCCCTGGTCCCCAGACTAGCTTCCGGGGTGGAAAGCAAGGGGTGTCTGGGGTAGACAGAGCACAGAGCTCTGGCACTGGTTATTTTCTGTCCCCTCTGTCCCAGGTTTATTTGCCGCCCTGCTCTGTGCCCTTAGATCACGCCACCCGTCTCCTGTGCCCTCTGGTTTTAGGTTGGATTCAGCCAACAGGAGGCCCAGCCTTACGGGTTGAATTGCATTCCCCAAAAAGATATGTCCAAGCCCCAAACTAACTCCAAGTCTCCTGAATAGTGAGTGACCTTATTTAGAAATAGGGTCTTTACAGGTGGAATTAGGCACGTTAACAAGAGAACACACTGGAGTAGGACACATCCTTAATCCAACATAATGCCTGTCCTTATAGGAAAGGGAGGGAAGACAGACGGACAGAGGAGATAAAGACATGGGACGACAGAAGTAAGGACTGTGGGCAGCTTGCCTGCAGTTAGCAAGACAAGGAGGGATTCTTTCTCTCCTAAGGCTTTCAGACTTCTAGCTTCCAGGAGATGTATTTCCAGGGCCTTAAGTCTTTGTGGTTCTTTGTGCTACTTTGTTACAACAGCCCTTAGGAAACAAAGATGCAGGAGGGAGATGGGAGCGGGGGAGGCAACAAAGTTGGGGTACTAATGTCCCCATTCCTTCCCCACCTCCCAAGGTCGGTGCTGCTTTCCTCTCTAGCCAGGGTTCTCTCCCCACAGCTTACTCTCTGCTTCCGGCAGCTCTGTTCCCTGTCTGTTCTCCCTGCCCGTGTCCCTTCTGTAATTGTGTATCCTCCTCCTAGAAAGGCCTTGCACCTGAGGGCCACCTGTGCTGCCCGAGGGCCACCTGCGCTGCCCGCCAGCCCCTGCCCAGCCTGCAGCCTACCACCCGGGGCCAGGACCAGATCCTTGCAGAAACTTTGTACGCAGCCACTCTGCCTGCTAAGTGGCTAAAAATATCCACTCCAGCCCCGCAGATCTTGCTAAACTCATGTCAGGGGGAAATAGGGACTCCGGAGAGCTCAGGAATGAAGCAAATTGCTGAAAATCGGATTTTTACTATCTTATCTAGGAAGCTGCATGAGAGGAGAGCGGAGATGGCAATTTCTAACAGAACTTTCTCACATTCCTGAGTTCAGAGCAAGAAAGCAGTGGTGAGGGAAGGCAGGAGGAGAGAACAGAAGGAAGGATAGAGGTGCTAGAGGGAGGGAAGAGACGAGGGTTGGGAAAAGTGCCAGGGAGAAATTAGGGGCAGAACTGAGAAGGAAGTACGGACGCCAAGACCCCAGCCTGGGACATCGGCAGGGGCTGTCCCCCCTTTCCAAGCCCCTTCACCCACAAAGCCCAATTTTCATTGCACAACAAGCCTGGGCAGTAGGTGGGGACTATACACCCCCATTTTACTGATGACAAAACTGAGGCGGGGGGGGGAGCATTTGCTCAGCCTCATGCAGATAAATAAGTGGGAAACATCCAAAGAAGAGACTGGGGAAGGGGAAATATTTTCAGCTTCGTGGGTCCCTTGCGGGAAAGGAGCTATAGATGGCGCATAAAAGACAGGCTGTGTGCCAATAATACTTTATTTGCAAAACCAAGTAGATGCTTGGGTTTGGCCCTGGGGCTTTAGTTTTCCCGCTTCTGGTCTAGAGCAGTGCTAGCCAATAGCACAACCACTAGCCAAAAGTGATTATTTAAATTTAAATTAATGAAAATTAAATTAACCCTCCAATCCTTCTGCACTAGCCACATTTCACGGGCTCAGTAACAATCTCTGACTGGTGGCTCCTTTGTTGGAAAGCAGAGAACTACCATTTCCTTCATCACAGAACATTCTGGTGGACAACACTGCTCTATAGCTTTTCCAAATATACCATATCACCCAGGGGCTGAGGGCAAAGGAGTGATACTTGGAACTGTGGAATAGCCTCCACATTTTCTTTATTCAGTCAACAAACATTTATCTGGCAATGTGCAGGTGCTGGGCCCAGCCATCGGTGCTGAAAGTGTGGAGATGATTGAGAAAGGCCCATTTCTGGTTCATTCATTGCTTCCTCTGGATTGCCCACTCCCTCAAACACACATATCTGAACGGCTCACTCTAATGTGAAACTCATTCCGGTTTTTGCTCCAATGCTGCCACCTCCAGGAAGCCTTCCCTGACTGCTCCAGCTGAAGCGAGAACCCCATCCTCATGCCCTTTACCCTACTTGATCTTGCGTTGCAGCTCTCCCCTGACGTGGTGCTTGATGCCCATCTATTCGCTTATTTGTTTTCACATCCCCCACCAGAATTGTAACTCCGTGAGTTTTTGTCAGGAAAGGCAGTTGCAAGTCTGGGCAGTGCAGCAGACTCCCTCAGTTCCCACACTGCCCACCTCCTTTCTTGCAGTCTGTTGACTCTGGACAACTTGCTTGGGACTTTCTCTGCCTCTGTTTGTTCATCTGTAAAATGGGGGTAAGAACCCCCAGAAGGTACAACCACATGCCAATACCCAGACCCAGTGAATGTGACCTGATTTGGAAATGGGGGTCTTTGCTGTGGATTTAAATTAAGGCTCCTGAGATGAGATCATCTCAGATTCTCCAGGTGGAACCTAAAGACAAGGACACATTGTCCTCATATGTGACACACAGAGAAGAGACACACGAAGAGAAATAGGTGAAGGCCATGTGAAGAGAGAAGCGGAAATTGGAGGGACACGGCCACAAGCCAGGAGGGCCAGGAGCCACTAGAAACTGGAAGGGGCAGGGAGGGTCCTCCCCATCAGGCCTCCAGAGGGGCACCCTGATTCTGGCCCATGGATAATGAGTTTGAAGTTCCAGCCTCCAGAGCTGCGAGAAAATACATTTCCATGGGAATTTGTTACAGCAGCCATGGGAACCTCATACTTCCCATCACCAGGTCGTTGAAAAGATCGAATGCAGTGCAGAGCCAACGTGCAACAAAGCCTTACAGGATGGAGTGGAGTGTGAAATGCATCGAATGAAACAGGAAATCAGGCATCGGGCCTGTGCCAGACGCTGGGGCCAAAACGGTGAGCAAAACCCAACCCAGCCCCTGGGCTCTTGGCCACTGCAGCCCAGTTGGGGGACAGATGTAGAGCATGTCAAGATCCTAATGAAGTACAATTACAAATCGAGATGTGCTCTTTAGACAAAAGACATGACTCTCAAAGATCTTAAAGCAGCAGAAACTTGACAGAGACGGGGGCAGAGGGGAGGGGTTCCAGGGTGGGGGCGGGAGGGACGGACATACTGAGATTTGGAAGATGGGTCGATGTTAACAAACGGAGGTTCAAGGAGGGGGACACGACCACCGCAGACAAAGGGAACCACACGTGCAAAGGCCCTGAGGCAGGAGGGGGCTTAGAGCATGTAAGAAAGGAACAGTGAGAAGACTAGGGTGGTTGGAAGGCGACGGGAAGGGGCAGAGAGGTGCAGTATGAGGCTGATGCAATGGGGCAGAAGCCAGGCCACTTGTGGCCTTGCTGGCCATGTTACAGTTTTTGGTCTTTATTTTATAAGCAGTGGGACTATGGCCCTCTTCTGGGTGGGGTGGGATGGTGGTCTGGGCTAGGCAGGGATGGCAAAGACAGAGAGATAGAGGCAGATTCAAGGGATGTTGAGGAGGTAGAGTTCCTGGGACTCAGTGGTAGATTGGAGGTGCAGGGTAAGGGAGAGGATGAGTTAGGGAGGACGTGAGTTCATGGTGCTAACCCTGGATGGCATTTACTGAAAGGAAAACCCAGAAGAGGACCCTGTAAGAGGGAAGATCTTTAGTCTAGGCTTGGACATGGTGGGTCTGAAGCCTCTGAGACATCCAAAATGTTGAAAAGGCAGTTGAGTGAGGCTCTCATGCTCTGGAATATAAATACGAATGTACATTCATATATCAGTCAGGTTGGGCTGGGTGATGCCGTAGTAACAAATACGCCCAACACTTGTTAGTTCTACTCAAATTCATTGGCCAAATTCAATGTGTCACATGACCCCATTTAATCACAAAGGGCCTGAAAATGTGATTCTCCTGTAAGCCCAGAAGAGGGGGAACCAGAAATATTTAGGGGAAAGCATCCAGGATTTCCACATGTGTGCAGGAAGGGGATGGTCTGGAGAGAGGAAAGCAAGCCGAAAACCAAATATTTAATGAGTGGGGAGATAATGGTCCAATAAAGGAGGCTATAAAGGTAGGGCTGAGAGCTCTCCAAGACTTTTCCATGCAGCAGTCTTGTGGCTTTTAAAGGCATGGGAAAGGCAACCCCAGGACATGGGCCTGGAACTGAGAGAGGACAGCAGGCAGATGTCCACATGGCCAGGCAAATTGTGCCCTAGCCTGGAGATTTTCCCCCAGAGACCTGACATTCCATCTTCCCCAGAATCCCTCTGCAGTGTCAGTCAGGCTTAGGTTGGGAAAACAGAAACCACTCTAGGTATTTCAATAGGAAGGGATTTAATGCAGGGAATTAGAAGCTTACAAAGCCACTGGAGGGCTGGAAAAGTCACAGCAGCATCCAAGAAATCAGGAAGTGCAGGAACGATTTAGAAACACACTCATGAGCTCAAGTGCCTGATGGCAACCATTGAAGTGGGAAATTTGCAAAGGGGATGCTGAACTCCGCTGGGCAAACCTCACAACTGTCATTTGCTGAGGCCTGAGTTCCTGCTTGCCATGAATGTAGCAACCATGACAGCACCTGCTTTTTTCCTGTCTTGCAAGTCTCACATCAGTGCCTGTCATTGTAAACTTCACCTATAACCCTCCTGGCAAAGGAATCTGAGACATGTAGTTTGCAGACTTCTAGCCCCTGAAATACAGGGGAGAGCAAAAAAGAAGGGAAATGGTGCAGTTACTAGCAGGCAATCTCGGACACCCAAAAAAGTGAAACAGGGAGGAAGTGGCCAGAAGGGTTCGGGGCATGGTGACACGCTGGTCAGGAGAAGGAGTTGGAAGTGATTCTGGGATACCCCAAATGCCCAAGGAGCCTACTGTTTCCATGAAGACACTTATTCCTAGATGCCTCTCAGGTTGCATTCCTCCCTACAAAGCAACATTTAAGAAACGAGGTTGAGCCCACGTGATGAAGGGGTGGTTAAAACCTGAGGAGAAGCTTCTCTGGGATTGGAGGGGAGGCTATTTGGAAGGTGAGCCGGTTTCAATCTGCAGGTACTCTGTGAGATACAGAGATGAGTTGATTCCTTGAGTCACTACGGATGCACTTGGCATTGAGTTTCTAGCCCCCAATGGCTGGTATCCATTGTCTTCTCACTTTGGGCAGAGTTGGGAATTACCCTCACCTACTTGCTCTGTCAACCTGGAGGATCTCTCTCCAGGATCTAGGCTCCCTCGCCAAGAAGCGTCTTCAATTAGTAAGCAAACTGGTCCTCTGTTTTGCCATCTTTAAAATGGGGGCATAATATGTAACTGTCAGGATAGCCTAGGTTATGCTATGATGACAAACACGCCCGAACAAGCCCAGATTGCTGAGTTGGATTCCAGACATGCTGCCTCCAGCAATCTGGAAAATGAGATGGTAAGAAAACCACATTTCCTTATCATCTGGCAGGCCCAGATTTGCAGTGGGATAGGATGACGGGGGGGGGGGGCAGAAGCTGCAAAAACACAGATGGCAATGCCTTTGCAAACACACATCTGCTATTCCCTGCCCAGAAGCAAGAAGCAGGACAATTGCAAACACAGCCTCTCCCGGTATCCACTCTCCCAGTTCTCAAGGCAAATCCTTTTCCGTCCTTCCCTCCTCCCTGCCCCCACATTCCTTCAGAGCTGGACATTAATAAACTCATCACTGATGAGTAGAGAACATGTTGGCAGAGGTTTTAATTACAGCAGAAAATTGGTCCAATTGGTATTTAATGTAGAATAAGTGTCTAGTTAACTGGCCAGGGCAGGAGGAGATGAGTTTTGCATGGGGGTGTCCGGAGCCCAGAGGACTGGTTTTCCCCGGGAGCATCTGAGTGCAGAGGACCTGTGGTTCTGGCTCTCTGGAGACAGCGTTGGGGGACCTCTGAGGTCTGGGAAGATGAGAGAAGCAGCCTGGGGGTGAAGAGGTGAAAAGACATTTCTGGACCTCAGCTCGGGGCTCAGCTCTAAACCCAGAAGTCCAGTGTCTCAACCCTCTGACCTTAGGATTTCTCTCTCATGTAGCAAACCACTGACCTCCAGCTCTTACAGGCAGCAGTGGAGGAAGTTGGAGTTTATGGGATTTGGAGGGGTAGGGGGAGAAGAGGAATTGGGGTAGTGGTCTTCCAGAAGGGAAGATGTTGGTTCCTCGGAGAGCCAAGGCTGACCTGAGCCAGCCAATATCTCTAGTAAGGAGCTGAGTAAAGATAAAGCTGCCTCCCCACGGGGAGGTAATACACAGAGACCTTCCAGAAGAACCAGAGCTCAAGAGAGAAAGAAACAAAAACTCTCCAAAAAATCTGGGGCCACAGGACAGCAGAGGCCTTGGGCAAATGACTTAGCTTGTCCGTGTCTCGGCTTTCTCACCCGTAAAAGGGAGATACAATTTGTAATAGTCAGTCAGGGCTAGGTTATGCCACAGAAACAAACGAGCCCAACATCTTAGTGGCTGGAAATCACAAAGTCTATTTCTTACTCACACGTCACATATGTTTTCACGTCTGCTCAACGTTCTCGAACACTCCTTGCTATTGTGCTAGAAGGAAATAAGTGCTTTCGAGGGTCTCCCACAGACAATTAAATGCTCTCCCCTGGAAATGACCCAGAGGTTCCCCTCACAGCTCATTGGTGGGAAGTCACTTGACTTCATACCCACATGTGCACAGAAAGTACAATTCCACCTTTGCCCAGAAGGGGGTGATCTGGAGCTATTTGGCCAACATCACCAATGCCTTCCAGTTAATAAGTGGTTGCAAAAATTAAATGAGTTAATGAACACGAAGGGCTCAGGATGGCACCTGGTACATCGCGAGAGCTCTTTGTGCTTTCCCAGTTTTGTTTTTCATCAGGAAAAGTGACCTCACTCGGGTGCCTGGTGCCTCTCTGATACTGATCGAGTGGAACCAAGCTGGGCTGGTGGCTGGAAGCCTGGAAGATGCGTGCTAGGAGCGTGCCAAGGATATCCCACGACAAGGTGCTCAGACAAAACCACAAGTTTCCAACCATGCATCCAGGGAGATGTGAGCTGGAGACTCACTCCCTGGGTGAACAGGTATCCCCCACTTTGCAACCGAGACCCACATCCGTGCCATGTGGGATCGAACTAGCTGCAGCCTGCACCCCTGGAGCCAACTTTCCCTCCCTCGCTATGCTTCAGACCCCCATTGGTCAGAAGGAGAGCTCTTACGAAGCAGGTCCCAAACCAACCAGGACATTTGGCTCACGCAACCAGAGGAGGTAACAAGTGACAAGTGAAGACACGGGCTCTGGGAGGCAGCCACTTGCTCAGGGTCTCCTCCCCGTGGGTGGTGGAGCCAGGACTCCATTCCACATTGCTGCGACTCCAGAGTTTTTAAATACTCACTAGTCTGCCTCTCAGACTCAGCCTTCGTTTCCCCCACCTGGCTCCACCATTTCCCACCAGGGGAGCAGGGCAGCAGTGCCAAGAGCTGGAGACCTCAGCCTCCTGCTTCCCCGTCATCCAATCAGAGCTCACTTCAAAGGTGGGAACCGAGGCCTCCCAGGCTTCCAAGGAGCCCCCTCCGCCACCGACATTGCCTGAGACCCTGAAAAAGTGTTGGCAACTCCATTTAAAGCCCGATCCCCCCCTTTGGACCCGGCACCTGGCAGAGTCGAGCCAGCCTGGGCCAGGCAGCTTCCTCCAGCTCTCCGTTTCCAGTGGCTTTGACTTCTTTCAGAAGAGGCCGAGAAAGTCAAAGCAGGGCAGTTTGCCAGCTTCCAAAACCCCCCTCTTGATGAGGGCCTCAGGAGACTTTGACCATTCAGGAGGGGCTGTTTACCAGGATTCTGAAGCCCACGGTGGCAGATTTCAAGACAGGGGCAGAGAAGTGGGCAGGCTAGAGTCCAGACCCAATTTCCAGGGCAAAGGGAAAGGAGAGCCAGCCTTGCCTGGCGGGGGGTGCCCCCCCGTGCCCATGCCACACTGTTCTCCTCCACTTGGGGAGCCCAGATGTCCCCCCAAAGCCCTCTGGTTTCCCAGCCCTCATTCCCTGCATGCTAAACCCTGCCCTGGGGCCTCCCTGCCCAGAAAGGGCAGGAAGCCAAAGTTAAGGAGGATTTAGAGACCCACCACCCTGTGGAGAGATTAGATGAGATCAATATAGAGAAGGCCCAGCCAAGGTCCCCCCCAGAGGGGCCCTTAAGACCCAAGACCCTGGGAGGTAATTAACAGGCTTCCCAGGGTTTGGGCCAGGGCCGGGGCAGCCCCCAGCCCCCTTGACTCCAAAGCCTGTCCCAAGCCGGGTCTGGGGTCCAGCTGCTTTGGTGGAAAGGCTTCTCATGCCCGCCTCTT
>PVKY010014438.1:0-10569 GCA_004027775.1 Bradypus variegatus | reverse complement strand
TGTTCTAAACATCTTCTTTCACTGACTCCTTCCCCCAGCCTTGGAGGCAGGCTAAAAAATCCCAGAAGAGAGCACGAGGGAGGCTTCCAGGCCATGGCAATGTTCTATTCCTTTAAACAAGTGCTAGTAATGGTGTGTTCCATTTGTGAGAAGTCACCACATTGTATGTGAACTTGTGAATACACACTATTTTTGTACGTACATTTTATTACAATAAATGGTTAAAAAAAGAAAACTCCCCTGTACATTTGTCTTTTCTGAGCCATATCCTCACCCTTGGCCTTCAGAGCCAACCTCTTCACTTCCGTTTCCTCACCTCCCTGTTCACTGTGTTTTTTCCCTTTCAGCGATATTGCAAGCGTATAGAAAAGTATAGAGAAAAAAGATAATGAACATTCACATTCCTAGTTAGCTCATAATGTTTTAAAGATCTTTATCTTAGACCTTTTTTACAAAATAAAATATTGCAGATACAGTTGAAACCCATTGTTTTCAACTCTCTTTTCCCCAGAGGTAACAGGTATCCTGAAATTGGCATCTATTATTCCTATTCATGTTTACATACTATTATTTTATATGCATGTATTCATAAACAATACACACCATTATTTTACATATTTTCAAATTTTATATAAATGATGTGACACTACATCTTTTTCCAATGTCTTGTGTTTTTTGAGGTTGATACAAGTAGAATATGTAAAATGAGATTTAAATTTCTATTTAACATTCTATTGTATTTGTAAAGCACAATTTATCCTCCTTTAGTTGGACATTTGGGTTGTTGCCATTTTTTTGGTATTGCAAACAATTCTGCAATAAACATTCCTGGACATGGTTCCATATGCAAATATGCAAAGGGTTTCTTGTACTCTACACTAGGAAGAGAATTTCTGGGTCATTGTGTATACTGTATATCCTTTTTCAACTTTGCTAAATATTTTGATATTGTTATTCAGTGACTGTCTAATTTTCATTCACATTTGTCCACATCTCTGCCAACACAAGGTTTTATCAGATTAAATTTTGCCTAATGTAAAGGGCGTGAAACAGCATCTCACAGTGGTGTTATTATGCTTCCTCCTGATTACTAAGGAGGTTGAACATCTTTTTATATGTTGGTTGGTAATTTAGATTTCCTTTTCTGTGAATTACCTCTTATTCTTTGACCATTTTTCTTTTGCAATGTCTTTTTCTTATAGATTTTTGTTCTGTTTAATGTTTGTTAATATGCATTTATCTTCTCAGTCTGTCTTTTCCCTTTTTTTTGTGATAATGCTCTTTGTTATAAAGAATTTTAAAATGTTTAATGTTAATAAATGTATAAAAATTTTTCTACAGGATTTGGTGCCTTTTATATCTTATTAAGAAATCCTTATCTAATTTTTTTTATCTTGTTAGGCATGATAATATTGTTATGTTAATTTTTAAAAGAGTGTATTCAATATGAAATTAATATGGATTATTTACAGGTGAAATTAAATGATATCTAGAATTTGCTTTAAAATGATGCCTCAAAAATGGGGGGAGGGGCAGATGAAACAACATTGGCCAAATGTTCATTATTGAAGCTGGGTAATAGATACATGGGGGTTCTTACATCACTCTTTTTTACTTTTTCTATTGGTATGAAACTTTCCATAATAAAACATTTAGAAAGAGACAGGGAGAGGAAAAATTCTCTGTTAGCATCAAGGTACAGAGTTATTCTAAATCATTCATTTTTAACCTGCTGCAAACTGCCTTCTATCCTCACTATTCAATTGAAGCTGTTCTGAAAAAGGCCACCAATGACAGCTTAATTGTTAAATTAAATGGAATCTTCTTAGTTTGCATCTTATTTGAACTGTCTGTGCAATTTTACAATGTTAGTAATACCTTTTGTGTATTCTGTTTTAGCACTTCTTGTGATGGAAAATTTTAAACCTATATAAATGTAGACACAATTATATGAATACCCCAGTGTCCTTCACCCATCTTTAAAACAATAATCAACTCACACCCATTCTATTTTCTCACCTACTTGCCCCTTCCCATATTGCTTTAAAAAAAAATCCCAAATATTTTATCCACAAGCACTTAGTATTCTTACTAAAAGTTAAGGACTTTTAAAAAAATAAAATATACACTATTACACCTAAAAATGAATAATAATTTCTTAATATACAATCTGTTCATTTTAACATTTTCTCAAATGTTATAAATGTGTGTGCATGCACACTTCAGAGTTTGCTTGAATCATGATCCTAAACGTGTCTATACATTGTAAATGGATAATATGTCTCTTAATTCACTTTTACTCTAGATTATCCCTCCATCTCTCTCTTTTTTATTTCCTTGAAATTTATTTATTGAAGAAAATGGGTCAATTGTTCTGAGGAGTTTCCCACACTCTGGATTCTGCTGACTGCCTTCCCGTGGTGTCAAATAACAGGTTTATCTGTCCTCTGGTTTTTTTCCCCCTGTAAATTGGTAATTAGATGTAGCAGCTTGGTCAGATTCAGGTTCTGTTTTTTGGGCAAAATTTCACTGGTCATATTGTGCTTTTTCATCATAAAGCACACAATGACTGTCTCTGTGGGATATTAGTAGCTATTGAACATCAATATATAGATCCATTAATTCATTAGCACTTATGGTGACAAACAAATTCTATGATTTCTTCTTCATTTATTAGCTAACACTTTTTTAAAGAGAAACTTCCTCTCATCTATTTGGTTACTCGATACAATGCATAAAGGAAAAGCAAAACAAAAGCCTAACTTCCCTCTTTATTTAGCTGTTCTCAAAATAAATGAATTGTTCATTATCTTCCAACAGGAAACAATTTTTAGTTTTAATGTAGATTGGTGTTGACAAACATATTTGATGTGATGACAAAATTGCCCAATCTTTGGTCAGTGGGAACTTCTTAAAGTTGGCTTCTGAGCTTTTTTGACAAGACCTTAGTGGTCTTTGATAGCTTCCCTGCTATTTGATGCTTCAGCTGCCCCAGACATGTAATCTCCAAGGAGTCCTGGTTCCTTTTAGTGGGAAATAATATTTTAAGATCACAATCTGGGTACAAGAATGCCCATTGCTACTGATAAATCATTGTTTCTAGACCTTTGTAGTTGGCAGAGGTGGAAAATACTTTTTTCTAAACTAAAATTAATCACGAGTTTGTAATGTGACTTCCAATTTCAATTTAATATCTATACTTAATGTCTTCTATCTTACACTGGTATCTTATTTTTTCCATTCTGAGAATCCTGCATTCTCAGTAACACTGGAAATGATACTACAGAATCACATAATTACTTATTTTCTTCATCCCATAATATAGACTCAGAATATAACAGTTGCAGAATAACAATACCACCAATATGATTATGATAAACAGTTTAAGATTCTTTTAGTAGTTATTTTTGTCCTTAGAGTATATCCCACTAGGGATAAACAAATTATCATGTTTTAAACACACTTGGAAGAAGTCCCCTCTGTATGTCTGTTACTCACTTGATTTACAGTAAGTTTCATTTGCTTTGTTTTGCTTTCAATTTTTAAAAATTTAAATTGTTTTACAATTATGTAAAATATTTATATAGTTCCCAAGTCAAGTTTACAAACAAGTCTAGCATTTATTCCTCCCTTCTCTGTGCTAACCCTTTGTCCTTCTCTAGATAACCTTTCAAAACCTTTTTGCTTTCTCCTTCCATTTTAAAAAATAAGCAGTTCTTTTATGTAAGTAGTTTTCACTATGAGATCCATTTAATTTGTTCTCTCCATTTGGCTCTCTCTCAGGGTATTTTTTTGGTATTTATGAAAATGACCCCCAAAATTCACACAGAAAGTGGGCCTGAAAGGGAGAAGAATTGGGCACAATTCCTGGGACCAATCAGACTCTGTGACCAGAAGGAATGGGTTGGAGGTCAGGGAGTTCTGACTTAGCTATCAGTGGCTTGAGTGTAGCTGATAGAGGTGGAGGCGTAACTGGAGACACTCTTCTCTTGAATGCTTCATCTCCCCCAGCCAGACAATTAACTGGAGTTTCCTGTAGATGGCTGTTTTAGTTTCCTTGGCTGCTAAAGCAAATACCATGCAATGGGTCAGCTTAAACAATGAGAATTTATTATCTCATGGTTTTAAGCCTAAAAGAAAGTCCAAATCAAGATATCATTAAGTCAATGCTTTCTTCACGAAGACCATGGCGATTCTGGGTCTGGTTGCTGCTGATCCTTGGCGCCTCTGTCACATAACAATGTACATGGTGGCCTCTCCTGGCCTCTCTGTTCTCTTCCAGGTATCACTGAATTCAGCTTCTTGGTTTCTGTGGCTTTCTCTCTTTCTCTCTGATTTTCACTCCACTTATAAAGGACTACAGTAATAGGATTAAGACCCATCCTGATTGTGGTGAGCCCACGTTAACTGAGGAGATAACCTCATCAAAAGTTCCTACTTACACAAGGCTAAGCCTACCTATAATTATGCCTAGGAGTCACCTCCAGAGAACCCCTTTTGTTGCTCATATGTGGCCTTTCTCTCTCTAAGCCTAACTTGGCAAATAAATTCATTAACCAACTCCCTACATGGGACATGACTCCCGGTGGAATGAGTCTCCCTGGCAATGTGGGACATGATTCCCAGGAATGAGCCTGGCCATGGCATCAGGGGATAGACAATGCCTTCTTGACCAAAAGGTAAATATAACGAAACAGGTTTTCAGGGGCTAAGAGATTTCAAATAGAGTAGAAAGGCTATCCTGGAGGTTACTCTTATGCAAGCTTCAGTCAGATATTCCAAATGGCCACAGTATGTCAAGCCCAAATCAACAGTAGTCCCTAAAACCCTAAAGAATACTGAGGTCCCTATCGGAGACTCTATAAAAGATTCATTCATTAAGTTTATTTTTCAGAAACTTAAAAACTCCGGATCATTCCAATGCCAGATAAGTCCCCAAACCCAGGGATACCAGCCTTTTCAAGAATATAAATTGTTGCATCCCCATTCCCCATAATGGCAACACCCCTTTTCAATAGGAACAAGTTAAAGTGGTCACTGCCCAGATATCCCTGAAGATTGAGACAGTAATCAAATGAGTGGGAGGAGTAGCAACAGACAAGATAGGAATTAACAAAGGATTATGACTACTGAATCATTATATAAGATATTTTTTAGTCTCTAGTGTATTAGAACAACTAGAAGGAAATAACTGAAATTGTGAAAATATAATCCATAACATACTTTGAAATTTGCTCTATAGCTACTTGTTAAACTGTACTTTGAAAGTTATCACATTTCTGTATATATGTTATATTTCACAATAAAAAATGTTAAAACGAACAAACAAACAAAATTTCCTACTTACAATAGGTTCACACTCATAGGAACAGATTAAATTTAAGAACATGTTTTTCCAGGGCACATACAGCTCCAAACCACCACAGAGGCCTAGTTTGTGTTTTGTTTTGTTTTGTTTTGTTTCTTTGATGATTTTGCTATTTGAAGAGACATTAAGATCAGGTCTGTGGAGAAATCTGAGAAATCACATTTTTGGTTTCCTGGCTGGTGGGGTGAGTAGCAATGGGTTGGTTTCCCAAACCCAGCCTACCAGTAACCAGGAACTACTTTGGCCCCTCGCCGTGTGTTTAGTGGCTCTTCTGGCCAAGTGGTAGTCTAGAGAAGCTCCCGCAGGCTCCCTGTGTGGGTGGGTGGGTCATGGCACACTACACAACTATGTTTGCTGCTCGCTGAGATGCTAGAATGGAGAGAAACCTAACTGTGTGGTCTCAGTTCCTGGAGGATCTTAGGAGCTACACTATATATAGTCTAGGCACCCTAGGTTGTATGACCCTGGATCCCAGCCATTAATGCCTCATGCTCTACTCAGCCCTTAAAGACACTGGCCTCCTCTCTGTACCCAAAAAACAACTCCAGTAACCCTAAACAGTGAATCATAGCATTGTATGAGTTAGGTACTAGATTCCTGGTGACATCTGCTCTAGGATCTCATCACTTCAGAGGGGTAACGACCAGAGGATAGCCATGGGAACTGGACAACTGCTTGGAGCCCCTTAAGACCTTTTATTGAGCAAATCATGGAGATTTTAAACCCTGAAAAAGAATTCAACTTGCACAAGAGCACTTCAAACTATTGCCAGTGTTTGTACTCCATCTCTTGAATTCTTCTAGGTTTCTAGGCTTCCTTTTGCTTATCCTGGCCCTTTGGCTTCTGTCATTTTGACTCCATAACTCAGCTTCTGCTCTTTGCCCACATCCTCGACTGGTCAATTATTTGGGCTCATCTTTCAATCCTGACATCCTTTTTAGTGTCTGCCCTTCGACTCCTTTCTGGACCACCAATGGGAACAGGTGTCCTTCATTTTATAACTCTTCACATATCATGCCCCTTCAGAAGATAAGAAATGGACATCAACTGCCTAAAATACATATTTTCTCATTAATATTTTCCTGTTTACTTCCATTGCTTCATTTTCCATTTAACAACTATGTTTCTAAAATATCTTTCCAACTAGAATATGCATTCTTCAGATACAAATATACAGTTGCATAGTGGATATATCCATATAACTGTACAATAGCCATCTCAAACTCAACTTATGCAAACTTATAATCATCAAACCCTTAAATATGTTTTTTTCTTTGCCTTCCCTATCTCAGGGGATACCACCAAAGTCCACTTAATAATCAAAATACCTGTTTGTTGATTTTACTCCCTATTCTTTCTTTTCAGATCTATCCAGAGCTTTTAAAATCAATCTTCTTTGAATAATCTTGATCTGTGTCTTTCTATTCTCATTGCTATTTTCTTAGCACCAGCTCTCACCCTTTCTTGCCTGAAATACTGTAATTATTTTCTAAATGGCCTGCCTGTACCCTCCTGATGTACCTTCCACACATATCCCAAAGTGATCTTTCTAATACACAAAATAGATGAGGTTTCTTGTCTGTTTAAAGCTCTTCAGTGGCTCCCCACTTCTGCCTCACCCTGACTGACAAGGTCTGCCATGAGTTGGCCCAGCCCATTTCATTTTTTTGAATTAGAGAAGCTGTAGGTTTACAGACCAATCATGCAGAAAGTAGAGTTCCCATATGCTCTCTCCATCCCCCACAGTTTTCCCTATTAATATTTAGCAATAGTGTGGTACCTTTGTTACAATTGATGAAACAATATTATGATATTATTAAATATTTTGATACATAGTTTACATTAGGGTTCACTCTTGTGTTATACAGTTCTAATCTGGTTATATATATCCTCAAATTAATTATTTTAGCCACTTCCTAGCATACAGTTCAGTGGTGTTAAATACATTCACTTTGTCTCTCTACCACCACTACCATCCATTATCAAAACTTTTCTATCACCCCAAACAGAAACTCCACATCAATTAAGCATTAACTTTCCCTTCTCCAATCACACCCCTGCCCCTGGTAACCTGCATTCTAATTTCTGACTATAAATATGCATATTCTAATTATTTCATATAAGTGAGATCATACAATATTTGCCCTTTTGTGCATAGCTTATTTTACCCAATGTGATGTCTTCAAGGTTCATACATGTTGTAGCATGGATCTGAACTTCATTCCTTTTTATGGCTGCATAATATTCCAATGTGTGTATATACCAAATTTTGTTTATTCATTCACTGTTGATGGGCACTCTGGTTGCTTCCACCTTTTGGCAATTGTGAATAGTGCCAATATGAACATTGTTGTGCAAATATCTGTTCGAGTCCCTGCTTTCAATTTTTTGGTATATAACAAGAAGTGGTATTGCCAGGCCATACTGTAACTTTGTACTTTCTGTGAAACTGCCAAACTTTTCCACAGCCAGCCCATTTCATCTTCTCTCTTAACTAGGCTCTCTGTCCTAGGTTCAATTATTTGCAGTTTACCAAGCCTGCTAGGCTATTTGAAAAGCACTTCTATGCTTTCATATGTGTTGGTCCCTCTGCCTGAAAATGCCCTTTCTCCCAGAATAACTGGTGAACACTCACTTGCCCATCAATAATCAGCTCAAGCACTGCCTTTGCCTTGAAGCCTTCTATGATCTGCTTCCTTCTCATGCCTCCTGTTCCGGTTTGCTAGAACTGCCATTATGCAAAATACCAGAAATGGATTGGCTTCTATAAAGGGGATTTACTAAGTTACAAACTTACAGTTCTAAGGCCATAAAAGTGTGCAAACTAAGGCATCAACACCAGTATACCTTCACTGAAGGATGGCCGATGGCATCCGGAAAACCTCTGTTAGCTGGGAAGGCATGTGGCTGGCGTCTGCTTGTCCCAGGTTATGTTCCAGATCCTCTTTCAGCTCCTGTGCATTCTTGGTGCTTTCTCCCAGGATGTTTCTCTCTAAGCACCTGGGGGTCCTGTCTTAGCATATCCTGGGGCAAACTCTGGGCTTTGTCTTGTAGCTGAAAGTCCTACCGTCTGCATCTCCAAGTATCTCCAAGTGTGAATGTCAGCAAAATTCTGCTTTCAACAGCCATCTCCAAAATGTCTTTCTCAGCTGCAGCAGCCTGGACCTATGATGGCTCTTTTAAAGGACCTCAGTAAACTAATTAAGTCCACTCTGAATGGGCGGGGCCACACCTCCATGGAAATAATCTAATCAAAAGTATCACCTACAGTTGGGTAAGTCACATCTCCATGGAAACAACCTAATCCAAATATCCCACAAGACTGGATTAAAAGATCATGGCTTTGTGGGAGACATAATACATCCAAACTGACACACTTCCAAGCTATAAAACTGACTTTCCTCCTCTTTGGTCCTGCAACCCAGGGTTGCATTCACTTATGTATTGACATGTCGTCATGCTCTGGTGGTCTGTAGGGGGGAACGTGAAATGTAATTAATTTATCTTACTATCTCCAGCATCCAGCACAGCACACAGTAGCACACCGTATGCAGCCAGAACCAGGTGGTTGGGGGTGGGAGAAGAGTAACTAATGGTGACAAGAAAGAGCAATGGTGGTTGCTCTGGCAGGGTTCTCCTTCTTTTGTCCTGCAAGTAAATGAGGGGACCCTCAGCATTCTTTCCTTGGCCATTTTCTCTTCTCACTGTACACCTGCTCCCAACACAGCTCACTTATGAACACAGCTCCCACCGCCCTGAATAAGCAGATAATTCCTTTCTCTGTATCCCCCCACTCCAGATCCCTGTATCCAATTGGGCACAGGATTTCTCTCTCCAGATGTCTTTCTGGCATTAAAACTCAACATGCTCAAACTGAATCAACTTCTTCAAATCAGCTCCTCCTCCCACATTCCCTGTCTTAGCTTGGGGCATTCTCATCTTGCCCCATGTTTTACCTGGAAACCTGAGGATCATCCTAGATTCCCCCTCTACTCCCGATCCTCATCCCATCAAGCATTCAGCCCTACTGATTCTGTCTTCTCAGTACCTGTGAATGAATCTGTTTTACCATCTCCACTGCCAATCTGCTGCTCAAGGCATCATCACCTCTCACTTGGATATACTGCAACAATTTTCGAAATCTCTCTGCCTTACACCTTCTCTGCAATGTAGGCTTACTATTATTCAAATCACAGAATTAGGGTTTGTTTGAACCCAGATCAGCCTTAAAATTTAAAAATGTTTACATTGGCCGCCTGCATGGGGACCTGAGCCCGTGGCACCGGAGGTGAGTGGGCGCTCGCCGCCCGAGCACCCCCGAGGCTTTTGGGTGGTCGCCGCCGCCGCCAGGCCCGCACCGCCTGCGCCGCTGAAGCCCTGCAGAGGAGCCACCGCCGCCGCCACCACTGGGACCTGAGACTGTGGCGCTGGAGGTGAGTGGGCGCTCGCTGCCCCAGCGCCCCAGAGGCTTTTGGGTGGTTGCCGCCGCCACCAGGCCTGCACCGCCTGTGCCACTGGAGCCCCACGGAGGAGCCGCCACCACCGCCTGCACTGGGACCTGAGCCTGTGGCGCCGGAGGTGAGTGGGAGCTCGCCGCCCGAGCACCCCCGAGGCTTTTGGGTGGTCGCCGCTGCCGCCAGGCCCACACCGCCTGCGCCGCTGGAGCCCCACAGAGGAGCCGCTGCCACCGCGGCCACAGGGGATGGAGCCCAGAGCAGCTAGCAGCTAGCCAAGAACTATACAAAACAGAGTTTTCGGGGTGTCCAGTAACCAGTCACACATCGGATGCAAGTTTGGAATTGGAGGAAAAGCCGAGATCGCAGCGAACACTGAAAACTCCATACACTCCCAATGAGACCCGGGCCTCACTAGACTGGGAAAATCTGACTAGGGTCGACCATATCTGAGGAGACCCATTCACAAAAAGGCTACATAGAGCAGAGCAAGAAACAGAAGAAACAAGAGGGGAAAAATTTGCATCAACTAATTAGAACCTAAGTTGGAGGTCTAGAATAAGTTGAATTGAATAACAGAGGCCAGAGAACAAAGCTAACCAACAAGAAAACCCCTAGGTAAAAGATAGAAAACAAGCTCCAAAATAAACTAATCAAGAAAATCAGATGCCTAGACAACTTAAGATAACAAGCCATACCAGGAAACACGAAAATATGGACCAGCCAAAGGAACAAACTAATAGCTCA
>PVKY010014437.1:0-10571 GCA_004027775.1 Bradypus variegatus | reverse complement strand
AGTGGACAGTTGAAGGTCACTCAAACTGACGAAAGCCCCTGACGAGAAACCGTCCACGGGCTGAGAGCTCACAGTAGCACTTTCTTTACTGTGCCCATTTTACAGGAGAAAGCTTATTTTTTCAGGTCAAAAAGGTGGAATGTTGGCAGTTTTGTATGACTCACCCTAATCATCGCACTGTTTCTCACTGTCATGGATTTATATAGTCTCTCTCCTATTTTTAATAAAAATATTTCCATCATGAATGATATTATAACAAATCAGCGCTGTGTTTGGCAGTGCCGGGCAACTTTTGTGTATTAATGTTGCTGTTATGATTTGGCTTTTGTTACAGCAAAAGGGAAATCCAGAGCTGAGTCTTGGCTTGGGGAAGCCGCTTTCCTAGCGTCAGTCAGATGACAGGCAGAGGCGTGCTTGGCCCATAGCCAGAAAACACGCCAGCGGGTGCTGAAGTTTACCCCCCGGGGATAGGGGAGTATTTGCTGTCCCATTGTCAGCTCTTCTCTGTTACCATTTTGTGGATTGTCAATACAGAGGTTTGCCAAAGGTGGTGTGGCAAAATGCTATGCATAGACGTGCATTAGCTTAGGAGAAAAACGCCGAGTGTTATTTATTAAAGATTTTTATAAAAAATGCTCTCTTCTGCTTTGCATCACCTACAGAGTCTAGCAAAGTGTCATGTCCTTGATAAAATATAAGAACCGGTGCAGGGTAGTATTAAAAGACCTCGACTTTTAAGCTAGATTAACTGGACACGGATCACAATGATGCCACTGACTAGTTGGGTGACCTTGGGCAAGTTCATCTCTCTGTGACTCAGTTTTCTTATCTGTAAAATGGTGATAGAAACAATCCCCTCTTTTAAAGAGGGACTCTTGTTGTAACAGTTTCTGCTGGAACCCATCTCTTCCTCCTGGCGTCTGATACATCTTTGACAAAGGCGTGAAATGGCTGGTGTGGCCTTTTTCCTCCCTGGTGACTGTTGGAGTTTACACGCTGTAAACTTCCTGCTGTGTGTGGCCTCAGTTATCGGGATCAAGCAACAAGTAACCTGACTGCACATTCAGGCCCACCTACTTGCCTGAAAATGGAGAATGCCTTTGTGCACTTCGTCCACAATGAGTTAAACGTGAATGTTTTGCTACTGTTTCTCTCATAGGGCTCCCTGGCATTTTAGAACCCCACAGTTTGTAATCGTAAGAAACTGTCATTCTAAGCTGCCAGCTTCTTTGAATGCCGAACCTCACCCGAATGCCAAGAGCCCGAAGTATCTTTATCATTGGTTTTCAAAAGATTTCTCCAGGGGCGCTTGAGATTGCAGCACTGCATGACTTTTCTTGCTGCTCTGAATACTACATTCAGAGTCACCCCCAAAGCTACAGAACTGCCTCAAAGAAATCAGCCTAAGCAGAGAGAGATGGCGTTTTCACTACAAGTGGTAACAGGAACTTGAATTTCCAGGTTGCCTTTCTTCTGAAGAACTCATAAAGCCTTTACATCACGTGGTATAAAGATTTTTATCCATAAAGCTTTTTTTCCTTGGGTGGCATTTGACTGATGAAGAAGTTTTGATGTATTTCTGAATATCTTTTTCATCTGATGCTGTTGTGTTCCCAGGTTCAACGCATTTCAGTTTCACTCATTATGATCACCTGGTCTTTAAAAAAAAAGCTAGCATTCAAAACTGCTGCAGAGTAATTGTGGGCTCACTTTTCTTTGTTTCCCTTTCCATTCAATTTCTCCAGGTGGCATTTTCTTCCTCTGTCTTTTCTTCTCGTGCAGCCACTCCACTCGTCAGCCTTCCATTTGATTTGGGGTGTCCCAGCCGGGGCCAATAAGCTGGTGCTGTGGGACACACCTGGGCTCAGGCCCAATGAAGAGCCTTCTTTTGTAAAAGGTCTTCATCTCCCATCACCGAGCAGTCAGATCCTTTGGGCTTGGCTCTACCAAGAAGTTGACTCTCTGGTTTCCTCTTGCTGGGTCATGGCTAATCCTATGTATGTGACTCTTGTCTCTGTCTGCCCTGCACTTCTATTTCTTTGTGACGTTAGGGGAATCCACCTACGTTCCTGCACACCCAAGTTCTCAACTTGTTTCTATTTTCAGCATTTCTTTAATTTCATCCATGGTACTAAAATGTCCAATTCTGCTTTCTTTGCATACTAAAAAAACAGATATTCCTTTTTTTCAGAATCTTTATTTTTCCCTACCATAGAGTAATATATGTTCATTGTAAGAAAAATTTTAGGAAAAAAGCATTCATTGTGCAATCCCACTTCAAACGGATGAACAACGTCCATATATATTTTTTTTGCAGTTTGGTTTTTGACTTTTTTAAGAAAAAAGCACCAGTGCACTGGGGTCATGACACACCAAGAATTTAAAGATGTTGTTTTTGATTATAAAATTTTATATTATTTTGTGAACATTTTCCCCAGATTTTATAAATATGTATATATATTTATACCCCCAAACTGCATGGAGTTTATTGTTTGAAAGTGATTTGATGTTTAGGAACTCCAAATGGCTCATGGAACTATACCCCTGAGAGGTGAGTTGTGTTGCCTGCAACTTCAAAGGAAGGAAAATGGTAATAGATTGCTGTGGTGGGAAAGTGAACAGCTTATAAATGTTACAAGCCTTGGGGCGTGTGTGTGGGAGTGAGGTGAGAGAAACGAGTTCTGTACCCATGTGTCTTGGTTTGCCAGAGCTGTTATAACAAACACCGTACAATGGATTGGCTTAAACAACAGGAATTTATTATCTTGCAGCTTTGAGGCTAGAAAAAGTCCAAACTCAAGATACTGGCAAGGCTTGCTTTCTCCTGGCTTGCTTTCTGCCTCCCATCACTTGGCAATCTTGCCTTTCGTCTGCTCTGCTGAATTCCAGCTTCCAGCTCCTCCCTGTGGCTGTCTCTCTTATAGAGCCTCCAGTAACAGGGTTGATGCAGTTGGCCACAGCTTAACTAAAAATAATATCTTCAAAAGGCCCTGTTTACAATGGATTCACTCACAACAGAATGTAGATGAAGATTAAGAACATGCCTTTGCTGGGTTACGTAATTCAGTCTACCACACTATGTAAGTCACTCAGCGCTCCCTCAAATAATTGTTTTTATTTATAGTCTGCAACCAGGTAATTTGACCCCAAAGATCCAGAAGATGTCATCCAACTGGAATGATAAAATCCTTCCTGCTCTTGCATCCAATTTGCATTCATGGAAACATAGCCATAGAAATACAGAATTATTCTCTACACATATGTATGTTAAAATAATTCTCAACAATGGGCTAATGGTTGCCCTTACCTTGGGCTGTGCAGAAAAAGACAAACCACCTGAGGTGCAAAAGCATGTTTAGTGAACATAAAATAAAGCACCCATTTGAAGTGTGGGCAGTTTAATTTGTGAAGTTAATTACAGGAAAAAAGAAGGTACGTAAGCCCTCATACATACCCTTAAATTCCCTAAAATCTTTAAGTTGTTGCCATATTTCTAAATGCACATTTTTATCATGACCTCCTTAGTGTTCTGATTTCTAAAGGATGGTGAAAATTATTCAGTCCAGAGCAAAAGTCTTAAAATACCACCCCTCTTTTAGATTCTTAGGAGAATGTTTAGAATCTCTTTTTGTTCTTCTATTACTTTCAGCACCAAGGTCAATGTTTCTTTTAATTCACAGTGATATGTTCTGCTACTAATCAGATCAATTAGATGGGAGTAAAGAGTATTCAGTGTATATGTAAACTCATGAGGATGAAGAGGGGGAGATACTTTTCCACCTTACAGTTGATGTAAAAGTATACCTCTGTTTTGTGCCCTTCCAAAAGATGCTGAAGTTTGCCAGATTTTGAAAAATCAGTTGATCTTTAATTAGTTTAATTAATTTCTGGCTAGTGCAGCCAGCTTCACAGCACATTCTCTCTCCAGCATGCTCATCCTTGCTCTGGGAATGTTAGATGCATCACTGATCTGCAGAAAGCCACTTATAAGTGTGTCACTGAGATGTCTTAGTCCTGGTGGCTTAGAAGCCTAGGGAACTGGCAAATTCTCACATTGTCTGAAGTGTTGTCACTCGACAAGAGCCAGGGAAAAGAAAAAAACAGTGAACAACCAATGAATGAATCCATCCCCAGGGAGCAACTCTTGGGCCATTCCTGAGCTATTTCTCAAAAGAGTTTGTGAACTGAGGTTTAGAGTTCTATCAGTAATGTCGGGTTTTCACCATAAAAGCATCTACCGTGTACTTAGTAGACTGCTCGGCTGGCCTTGGAGGTGTCCCTGACTTCTTTTTGCAGCAGTGGTGGAGGTCACCCCTGCTATACATAAGAACAACGTGAAGCAGACTTCACAGTCCGAGGCAGGCAGCGCTGGTGGGGATGGAAACAGACCCAACTGATTTTCGCAATCAAAGCTGAACACAAGGAATCAGCATAAGTGCCTGACAGTGGTGGAGGGCGGCAGGGCGGGAGGCTTTGGGGAAGTAGGAGGTAGGCTCAGAGGGATGTCCAGGAAGATACGGTTAGTTAGTAAAGGTGAATTTACTACCCCCTTCCGGGAAATGAGCCAAGTTTTGGAAGAAGAGGTTGGAGTTTTATGATGTTTTTTTTTTTTTGGAGCAGAGGGAACACATTTACCGAACTGTGGTGTGGGGATGTGAAGATAATGTTCCAGATAAATGTTCATGAAATGATCCTCTCAGGATGAAAAAGCTCCATCCATCACAAGCTTTCTGAATGGAAAGATTGCAACTTAAATATTACTCAGCACTTGGTGTGTCAGAACATGCTGTACCCCTCGTTTACTTATCCCCATCCTGGCATTTCAGGAAGCCATATGGCTGACCCCCACCTGTCCAGAATTTCGTTTCCCCGCTTTTCTGTCATAGTAGGTCATTCCACAAATCTAGAGACACTCTCGGTAATCTCCCTCCACATGCTCTTGTGGGTGTCATCTCCTCTCTTGAAATGCACTCCAGTCTGATCCTATCTCATGCATGTTAAATTTTGAGTCCTTTATGAGATTCTCCTAATCCTTCTAATTTGCATGTTATTTCCTCCTCCTCTGGACAGGTATAGTATTCTATATTTATGGTGAAATTTAACCCATTTCATCATATATTAGGGTTATCTTGCCCCTAGTCTACTCCAAATCCCAATAATTATTTTCTTGGGATCCTTGGCTACACCTCACACAACAGAATTTGCATGATAAATAATTGTTGAATAAAATGAAAGCAAGATTTGTTGAAGGACAACAAATCGATGCTGTGAAACAGCTCCCTTTCTGTGGGAACTCCCTTACAAAGAGCTCCAAAACAGCACTTAGCAGTTCAGCCAGAGGGGATAAGCTGGTTGTGCAGAGGAATGGTTAGGAGGTAGGCCTGAAGAGTTTCGCAGAGATACAGGAGTGAGGAGGCTAGAACCTGGTGAGTGAAGAGCTCTTAGGCATGGCAAGCTCTTCTGTTTTTCACCCAGTGAGATTTCAAGTCAGTGCATGCTACTATCTTAGCTCACATATCAGTGTAGCTTGGTATTATTCTTACTAACTAGTCTGTGGTGGGTCATCTTAACCCACCTCCAGTGCCTAGTTGTCATCTTGTAATTTGCTCAATGTGGGGAACAGGGAGAAATGGGCAGATTTCCCTAATCCTGCTTCAGTTGAGCTTGAGTGGAGTAGACTGGACAAAGCACAAATGACTGTCCTGCCCATGACAGACAGCCCGAATTTAGCCAGGCTTCTAGAAGCTGACTGTGAGGTTGTGTCTCCTTCGACTTCTACTGTACTTACTTTGATTTTCTTCTGCATTCTGGATCTACTGTTTATGGTGAGGTATGGTGACAAAAGTTTGTTCTGAAACTAAACTCCTTGTTTAAGTTCTACATAATTCACTAAAGAGCTTTGTAGTTTAAGGTTAGTCTCTTAGAGCTTCAGGTTTCTTGCTTGTAAGTTGAGATAGTAATCACAGGTAGCCTTACTCATAAAATTTTCAAGGTAGTGAATTGAACAAAGTAGGTCATGAAGTTTCTTTTCTTAATTAATTAATTTTCTTGAGCCCTTGCTTGCTAGGGGTTGGGGTCACAGGTGTGAACGAGACAGGGCTGTTCCCAACTTTTAAAGCACTTACACTGAGCTTTGGGTTGCTTATCCTGTTGGAACAATCTGTGCCTCCCACGGTTCTAGCAAGTCTCTGAAATCTAGGAAACTATTGCTAACAAAATCATAGATACTGGTCTTGTGACTTCATAAGTGTTTCTCTGTAAAATAAAGATGATAAAAAGAACTGTTTGTCAAGCTAGTGCAAAGGATGAAATGAAATGTGATTACAAGGGATTTGTGATCCGTGAACAACTGTGAAAATGTAAATTTCATTACTTCTTGGGATAAAATAATTTGTTCTGGATATCCAGGGGTGCTTCTTTCAGTCCTGGTGTAAACAGACATCTAAAAAGGAAACAGGGAGGGTGAGGTAATATCAGTAATTGTGAGAATATCAGTAATTCCCCAGGTGGGGAAGTTTAACATTTCCGCCCTTTCCCCCAGTTCCTCAGGGGGACCCTGCAAATACATTTTTATTTTCTGCCCAAATTGCTTTGGGATATATTGGGATTTCACACTAACCTACCAGCTCTCACTTCCTTTTCAAAGTTCCATGTAATAGTGGTGTTTGAATAAACTGACTGTACAAGTTAAATTATTTAGTGTGCTACAGAAAATATAGATCCTGCGCCAGATAAACCTCTCTTCTCTTGGTCTCACACAGAAGCTGAAGTTTTAAAACACAATCAATATCACCCTTTTAAGCATTTCATTTCTAAAAAGGCTTTTATTCCTGTCAAACTTTGTTCATATTTCTGGGTTCATATTGACAGGCTACTTGGGGCTGGGAATATGTATTTAATCTTATTCAGATTATCTTGGATGCTTCTCCAAGAAACAGAATGTTCACTCTCTAATCCTTTCAAAGGAAAAACAGTTGATTTGGAATCAGTATATTCTATAGTTACAAGACTGGATAAATCTGCCCATATCATCCAGTTCTCATTTTCCTCTTCAGATTTGTGGGTCCATTTGTTGCTTTAACTGGGACCTGCTTCCTGCCCAGCAGAGCTGTTGAATGGAACATCCTATGAGCTTCTGAGATGAAGGATTTCTTGGTTAACTGGCATATGCCTAGAACAAGTCTTTAAGAGCTGAGGAGCTGCACAAGTGACATTCATTAGGCAATCATTCTCTCCACTTCCCTCTGATTGACCCTTCACACTAAAACCAAAGGGCAACTGTAAATCACGTCACCCTCTTTGTGATTTGTTGGCAGCAAGTCATATTGGAGCGAGGGAAAATGATTTGATATTTCCAGGGTAGATATTTTAGTAGTACCAGAATCTTCCAGGCATTTGAAGGGAAGGGTACTTTTATCAAAGAATTAAGGGACTGAATAACTTGGATCAAGTTCCTCAACTTCCCACGTCCTGTGGTGTGAGATGATAAATCCACTGGTACTGGCTTAGGAGAGTCAACGGTGACTTTTAACTCCATGCTCAGTGACTCCGTGTTGATAGCTTGAAATCAGCCACCAAGGGAGTATTTATACCACGGAAATTGGCAAATACTACACATCAGGGCTTCTTCCCC
Organism: Bradypus variegatus; assembly: GCA_004027775.1. Classification (NCBI taxonomy): domain Eukaryota; kingdom Metazoa; phylum Chordata; class Mammalia; order Pilosa; family Bradypodidae; genus Bradypus; species Bradypus variegatus. Next base: position 2,938 of record PVKY010014437.1, on the reverse strand, counting down.
TGGAGAGCTGGTTGTTAAAGCATTTACCTGACTCTGGGTCTTTGGCTAGCAGCCGTAAAATGGGCTGGACGAGAAGAGCTCTTGTTCAACTCTTCACTTTACGAGCTGAGCATCTATTTTATGCCTCACATTTTGCTAGGTACTACTTGAGTGAACACGGTTTTTAAAGATCACTTTCTTCCATGTTCTCTCTACCCTTAGTGCACTCACTCTTCATCATGTTATTCTTGAGTGATTGCTGTTACTTTCTTTCCTGAATGTATGATTCCTTGAACTAGCAAATAGACTCTTCACTCAGTTTTCTGTAATGTCTAAATACCTTATGCTGAACTGCGTATGTAGAAGATACCAGCTTTGCTACAATGGATTGCCTCTCCTCACAAATGTTTGCTCCAAATGGGAAATCCAACATTCTCCAGACATCCTCTATGAATAACAGTCATCTTTCAGGTAGCAGTGCCGACATATGCATGATCATTTGTTTATTCAACAAATAACTGCTGATCACCTAATCCATGGCAGCCAATGTTCTTGGAATATGAGTGCACAAAACAGATGAAAATCCATGTATTACTAGAGTTTACATCCGAGGGGACAGACAGGCCATAGACAAACAAACATCAGTTTCTTTTGTGTGTGTGTTAAGTAACTTGGTATTGGTTTACGTAAAGCTCCAACATGTTTCAGATAGTGACAAAGATAACGACCATGAGGAATAATAAAGCAGAGAAGCAGACTATGGAGTGAATGGCGAAGGAGAGGGTAGAGGAAAGAATTTTCAAATTTAAATATTGATTTCATTCCATTTTATTTAAGTTTAATAATTTAAATTTTTGCATCTGAGCAAGTTCTGAAGGAGGTAAGGGTATGAGCCTTTGAGCTACCTGGGAGAAGACTGTTTCCTGCAGAAGGAACAAGCACCTGGCATGTTTGAGAAACATCAAGGAGGCTAGGATGACTGGAGAAGAGTGAGCAAGGGAGGTTTGGAGATCAGAGAAGTAATCAGGCCTTGTTAAGGATGCTGGCTTTTCCTCTGAGTTAGATGGAATGTAGTGGTTTGGGTAAAAGAATGATCTAGCATGTTTTAACAGGATCATCTGGCTTCTGTTGTAAGAGTAGACCGTAAAAAGGCAGCAGTAGAAGCAGGGAGAATAGTTAGGAATTTCTGCAGTTATCCATGTAAGAGACTCCCATAGCATGGATGAGGTTAGTAGCAGTGATGAGATCCTGGATATAATTTTACAGTAGAATCTACAAGATTATCTGATAAATTGGCTTTGGAGTATGAGAGAAAGAGGGAAGACAAAGACGAGTCCACGTATTTTGGCCTGAGCAACTAGAAGGATCAAGTTGCAATTACTAAGATGGGGAGAATGTACAGGGAGCTGGCCATGGGAGGACAATGAGGAGTTTGATTTGGGGGTATGTTAAATTTGATTTTCTAATAGACATCCAAGAAGGGATATCATGTTGGCATTTGGTTACATGGCCTGAGAGTTCAGGCTTGAGATAAAAATGTAGAAGTCTTCAGCATAATATGGTATTTAAAGTCAAAATATGGTATGAGGACACCAAGGTAGTGCATACAGTCAGAGAAGAAGTTCAAGTACTAAGCTCTGTGCTACTCCAATATGAGAGGTTGTGGAGAGGAGAAAGAATCATCAAGGAGACTACAGAGCAATAGGCAGGAAGGCAGAAGTCAAACTAGGAGAGCGTAGATCACTGGGAGCCAAGTGAAGAAAGTATGACAAGAATAGGAAGTGATCAAATGTTTTTGATAGGCCAAGTAAGATGAGTATATAGAATTGACTACTTAATTTAGCAACATGGGGTCATTACTGGCCTTGACAAAACAATTTTGCTAGAGTACCCCATGTATCTTGGTTGTTTCTATATCTTTTTATATCATCGATATTGACCTTCTTGGAAAGAGGGCACATGAGTTCTCACTCATTCCGTGTCCCAGCAACAGCAGGTGCTCAAGGAATCTTTGTGGAATGAGTGTATGAAAATGTAAAAGGGGATATTTTAGGTATTGGCCTAAGACACCCATTGTGAGGTTTCCATTACCCTGGAAATATTAGACCCAAAGAAGGTCTGTCAGCAGACAAGAAGGTACTTGAATCACCTAAGGAGCTAGATTGCCATTTATCCTATTCTTAACGCCACTGCCATTCCATTAGTCTCGTTTTTGTGTACCATCAACCAATAAGCACTTTGTCAATTCTTCCTTCACAGTTAATCTTAGAATTTTCTATGTTCTACTTACTAAATCCTCACACGCCCCATCATTATAAGCTCCCTAAGACCATCTGTATGCTGCTCCCGTATTAATTGTCTTCATGACCAGAATTTCAAGGACAGTTAGTGGCTTCTAACTGCTGCATATTGTATTTATTATCCTTTTTTGGCTTTGGAAGATGCCTGCAGATACTTATTAGTTGTGTTTATGCTAATTAGGTGTTACTTTTTGGTCACACAATGGTGATTGAGGTAGGCATGGTCACTGCCCTCAGGGGGCTCACAGTCTGACGGAGCCATGTGACACAGACACTGAGCAAGCAATTAAAACAAAGGGTGATAATCGCCATGAGAGAGAAATGCAGAGTTCTCCTCCACCGTGTTTCCCAGGGAGCTCTCCTAGGTCCTCCTTTCCCCACTCTGTATGCACGTGATGGGTGATCTCTCTTTTCTTGGATTCAATTAATGACTCTCAAAGAGAGTCAAATATTTCTCCCAAACATTTCCAGCAAGCATCTATTGAATCTTATCTTTTGGGAGTCTCACAATCACCCTCAAACTCAATATGTCAAAAAGAGAACAAATCACTACCCACCCCACCCCCTTCTCCATCAGGGCTCTGCTTCTGTGTTTCCAGCCACAGTCATCCACGTGGCCACTGAGCCATCTCCTCCACACAGATGCCAGAGCATTGGCC
>PVKY010014436.1:0-10587 GCA_004027775.1 Bradypus variegatus | reverse complement strand
GGACAGGATGGTGAGGTGTAGCCCTGGGTGGGGGGTCTGCGGGGGTTGGCTGTGGATCTTGCTGGGGGTGGGTGGGCACCAGCCCCGGGGCCTGATCTATACCCAAAGGCTTAGGGTTCTGAGCAGCAGCACAACAAAGGGGACACTCCGTGGAGGGCCTAAGAGAGACCAAGACGGAGAAGTCAGAGATGGAGGAGGGAACTGGGAGAGTGGTGTTTGGAGAGGAGGAAGTGGTTAGTCAAGACCATTGCAGCTGAGAGGTCAAGCAAGAAGAGTCCTGAAAGTGGCGATTGGTTTTAGCAACATGAGATCTCTGATGGGTGGTGAGGGTGACATTGGGGGAGTGGGTAGAGGCAGCCACTTGGACTGCAATGGACTGAAGAGTGGGAGGAGAGGAGCACCCCATTTCCAGAAGGACTTTTCCCAGAAGAGGGCAAGGTACTCCACATCCAGAGAGGTCAGGAAGGGCCAGCGGCACCAAGGCAGAGAGCAGCACGTCCAGCCTGGACAGGCCCCGGGAAGATGGTCTGGGCTAGTGTCCATGACTCCAGAAAGGGAGACCGAGGCCCAGAGAGGAAAGGAATCTTTCAGGGCTGTACATTCCACAAACAGTGACAGATAGTGGCAGGTAAGGCAGGACCAGGACTCCTGCTGCCCGGGACAGTGAGTTCCTGAGGCACTGGGGGGACTCTGTCCACCACAGGGAAGGGACAGCATGTTGGAGTCCTGGAGTCTTGCCAGAAATGGCCCCGCCAATCCCTGCAGCCTCATTTCTCACCATTCCTCTCTTCTTTCTCTCTGCTCCTATTGTACTATCCTCCATTCCTTCTTTCTGTTCCAGGCCTTGTTTTTTGTTTTTTATTTTTTGTTTTAATAACCCTCAAGTTTTTGCACCTGCTGTTTCTTTGCCAGGGGATAGTCCACTTCCCCTCCACTCCCACCCTTCTTTTATTTGGTTAACTCATCCTCAGCATCCAGGAAACTGACTCTATGGGGTTGGCAGCGTCCTTTGGGTCCCCCTCCATCCCAGGCCCTCGTGTTTTTTTACTCTGCAGTGTCTAATCTTTGTCTACTTGTGTGCCTCCCCGCTAAAACACAAGCTCCTGAGGCTGAGAGCACATCTGGCTCGTCTCTCCTCCTCTGGCGCCCTACATTAGGCCTGACACAGGTCCCTTTCAGGATTTGCTGAATGAAGAGTTTCGCCTGCATGGACTCTCCTAGTTCAGTTCTGAAGCCAGGATGGAGGGACAGGGTGGAGGGGGGTGGAGGGCTGGGAAGGCACGGTCATTCCTACACAGTCGCCAGTTCCAACTCCCCACCTCTAAACCACGGCCCTCACTAGTCAGGAGCAGAGGACTGGGCCTTGGCCAGCCGAGGTACTTGGGCTGTTCTTGTTGGTGGGGGGAGGAGGGGTAGGGGCTTTCTTGGGCTGGGCCCCAGCAGCCTGTTTATCACGCTGGACCTGGTTGGGGTGGAGTGGGGGAGCAATGAACATCAGGAGGCTGTTTATCTGGTCGGCTCACAGCAGCCTCATCCCTGTCTACTATCCCTTCCCTAGATGCGAAACAACTAACCGTTGCCCAGCAGCCTCTCTCCCCCTCTGGCAGGGCTGCCCATGTGAGCCAAACAAACACCACTGCCCAGCCTGCTGGGTACACGGGCCATGGTGCTGCACGGAGTGTCAGCCACAGAGGCTCAGCTAGCACGAGTCAGAGGAAGCTGAGGAGAAAGTCAAGACCATTCAGGGAGGTCTCTCCATTGTCCAGAGGAGGAAATGAGGCCCAGGGACGGGGAGGGGCTTGGAGGGGGAGGGGCTTGACCAAGGCTACCCAGGATTGGCGTTCAGGCCTGAGCCCAGAGCCAGTGCTCACTGCCCTTCTGGAAAGGAAGCAGCAAGAAACAGTCAGTAGGCAGTTGGTGCTCTTAGAGCAGATAGGTCTGGGCTATGCTGAGGGGAGCTCAGTGTGTCTCAGCAAACTGCCCCGGACCAGGAACAACCAACGTGGACCTGCAGAGCTCGCCCACAGCTGCAGGACAGTGGGCAGTGAAGACAGTTGGTGTGACGTCATATCAGGGAGCAAACAGGAGTGAGCAGGAAAGGTAGTTGGGCCACTGATAGTATGGCTCTTGGGGTCATACTCAGGTCCTGAGTTTTAGTCCCAGTTCTGCCACTTATTGTACCAACTGGGTGACTTTGGGTAAATCACTTAACTGCTCTGAGCTTCAGTTTCTTCATCTGTTCAATGATGATATTAACACCTATCTCACAGGACTTTCATGGTATTTTAAACTAATATGTGTAAAAATGCTTGGGCTTTATAGAAAACAGTTAATACCATTCCTGGAAACGGGATGGGGATAGAGGCTGTACCTGGGAATGGCAGAAGAGAGAAAGAGGACAGAGAGGGATGCTGGAACATTAACCCTTCACAGCAGTAGAAATTCCCTGGGCCTGCCCCACCCTGGGCAGTGCTGGAGAGCCAGTGCTGGAGACTCCACCTGTCCCTGTCCGTGCGGAGCTGGGGTGGGGTAGAGGTGGGGTGTAGGGGAAAGGGCACAGCACATTACAACCTTGGACATGAGTGCCGTGAGAGGGAAAGAGGCCCAGCGGCTGTGGGAGAACTGGCTCTGGCAGTGGAGGCCTAGAGTAAACGTTTGTTGACGTGTAGGGTCTGAGGAGGGGGCTGGAGAAGGCTTCCTGGAGGAGGTGCCTGTTCTTCTCTTTCAGGTGCCTTTGCAGGGAAGTATGGCCTGTCCTGAGCCCCAGGGTGTTCTCACAATGGCAGATACAAGCTGCTCCGGGGCTGCTGGTCCTCCCCCTCGGGTCCCCAGTTCCTGCCCAGGCCACATGGGGTCAGACAGAGCTGGGCTGCCGGAGCTACCCAATGCCCACTGGGACAATGACAATGCCCACCACGACGATGCCCCCCGGGACGTTCCCTCTGGCTCCTCCTTACTCTCCCCGCCTCTCCCCACTCACGTGGTCCGAGCCCTGCCTTCCTCCCCAACTCCCGGCCTTCTCTGTCCACACAATAACAGGATGTGATCTGTTCGAAGAGAGGAAGCGGGGCGGACGGGCAGTGCTGATAGCACATTTCTGACCCCCCACTCTCCACTCTCCCCTCCCCTTTGGGCCAGCCCCTAAAGCTGTTTTCGCCCCAAGGCCCTGCCTGGGCCTCTCTCCAGATTCGTGAGGGAAGAGTTTGGGATTGTCAGGCTTCACTCGGGCCTGCTCATGCCTATGGGGAAAGACGCCACAGCCACGCCCTCGCCAGGGCCTGCCTCCCTGGCTATGACTGCTGGCTGCGGAGACAACTGTCTGAAAAACTGAAACCCAGGGAAGGTTGTTGGATAGGCTTTGGACTCTGGGTTATTTCTGGAGCTGTGGAGCCTGCGGGGTGGGCAGCTGGGTCCCTCAGTTTCCACATCAGCTTCATCTGCCCATCTGCTTTCCCAGGTCTGCATGGGCCTGATGACAACAGCTCATCCAGGGCAGTGGGTGAAAGTGCCGATCTAAGGGCCCTCATCAAGCACTGACTGTGCTTGGCCTTGCACAGCGTGTGGGATAGGCTGCACGGACGGGGAACCAAGGCTCAGCCAGGCAACGGGACTTCTCTAAACTCTGTGTGAGCTAGGAGCCAAGCTGCAGCTAGAACCCGGGTCTCCGGACTTCCAAACTGCTGCTTTCTCCACCCTTTCAGCCAGTGCTGTTCAGTAGAACTTTTTGGGATGATGGAAATGTTCTCTGCGCCATCCAATATGGTAGCTGCCAGCCACGTGTTACTATCGAGCACTTGAAATGTGGCTAGTGCAACCGAGGAACTGAATTTTTAATTTTGTTCAATCTTAATTCAAGTGTCAATCACCACATGTGGCTAGTAGCTACCGTATTGGACAGAGCAGATATGCTTTGAAATCTGTGTGGCTGATGTGGTGAGGGGTGTGGGGCTGAGAGGCCTTGGGCAAACCACCAAGGGACTTGAGTGCCAGGAGGGCAATGGGGAGCCTCTAAGGGTTGTGAGCAGGTAGGAACAGGTCAGATCTGTGTCCTTATGAATTCATTTGGCAGCCAATGTGGAGGGGCCAGAGTGGAGGCAGGGAGGCCGGGCGGAGTCCCAGCCCCTGTCCTCCATAGCCTCACACAACGAGCCTGCTTGGCAAGAATGGGAAGGTGGGCTTCTTTCTTCCACAGAATCAGAGGGAGATTTGGATACCTTTGAGAAGAGTAAGGCTGTTATTCCAGGACCCCAGAACTTGAGGGCAGGATGCTCAGGAGAGCCCAGAATCACCCTCCGCAACCAAGCCCAAGTCACCTCTTTTGTTTTTCCAACACATTTGTCTTTTTGTTTTCCCAACACACTTTCCCAAGCCCTGTCCCACCATTAGCTTAAAGTTTTGATCCATTAAAATGCCATTCCCCAAGGGAGGGACCTGGGAAGACCAATTCTATCCGGATCCCTTGTGAAGAGCAGGTTTTGGGAGAGTGAGGCTGAGGGCCTCCAGACCGCAGACCTGGGAAGCACAGAAGGAGGACGTGGGTCACCAAAGACTAGCTTCACCTGCGCTCGGCGTTCGCCGTTTATGTCCAACAGCTGTGCTTTCCGTCTGCTGTCCCTCATGATAACCCAGTGTGAGAGGATGGTTACTCCCATGTTACAGATGAGAAACACTGAGCTCAGAGAGGGTAAGTAATCTGCCCAAGGTCATGGTGCTAAGAAAGAAGCTGAGCTGGGAGTCTAACCCCGGCTGTTTTGGGAGGCAGTTGCCCCACCCAAAGCAGGTGAATCCTCAGAACACTGCTGTGATCACTACAGATTTCACATAGTCCCAGACCATTAGGATTAGATGACGCTGAAGAGAACCCAGAGAAGCCTCTTCCCATACACAGAGAAGCCCACCTTCCCACCCTCTCTCCAAGCGGGGAGGAGGTTTGGTTATATGTTATTTAGGGAGTTCTCTGCTTTGGGGGACACACAATGCCTCCTGACTCAGTCTCAGTTATGCAGATGGTGATCTAGAGATAACATCACCTCCCCCAGCCCAGACCCCACCCCCTTGCCATCCAATGCCTAAGGCCCCCAAGACCCCTACCATTTTGAGACTCAAAGGATCTATGGGACCAGGGTGGAAAACCCTTTCCCATCCCGTGCCTGGTGACAGCTCAGCCAGCTGAGACCCAGGAGCCTGGGGTCCTCAGCCCTTCCCAGCTCACCCTCTGCAGCCTGGGACCTGTGGTGCTCCTGGGTCCCAGGCTCTGTGGGATCTCAGGGGGCTGGGCCTGCTGCCCTCTGGCCGTTCCCACACAGGCTGGCCATGGCTCCTTCCCTCAGCACTCCCGCCCCTCTCGCTCCAGCAGCCCCCTGGGAGCGGCTGTGTTCAATGGACTATCAGGCTTCCCCATCACTCTCACGCCCCCTCTCCACTGCCCCTGAATAGGTGGGATCCAGACAGACAGACACTCCCATCCCCAAACCCCCAGCCAATTTCTCCCCAGGACCTCCTAGGGACCTCTTGGCTCTGATGTGCTACCTGCTATATATAGCATGCTGAAAGACAAAGTCTTGCAGGATCCTAAGTCCACAGTTTTATTGTTTGGCAATGGCATACTCTAATGCAGCAGCCTAAACCAGGGGGCGAATCCGTTCAGATTGCCCTGGTCTGTGCTGCTAAGATTCTACTCTGCATGTCTAATCATAGGGAAAATTTGAGTTCTCTAAGAACCTCGGTTTCTATCACCCTAGGAGTTGCTGAGTCTGTAATTCTAGGATTCTCCACCTTCATTGGACTTTCTGCCAGCTGCAGCAGCTCCTACGGGACGATGTAAGGAGAAGCTGAAGGGGATGACAGGGTGGTGGTTGCCTGGCTTGGTTTTGGGGGTGGGTGGGTAGTTGGCCACTGTCCCCTTCAGGGCCCACATCTGCTCGTCTGGGGTTCAGCCAAAGCCGGGCTGGTGGGTCCAGGGGCCCTGCTGCAGCTGGGAGGCAGGGAGCCTGGCAGCAGGCTGTCTCTATGATGCTAATGAGGGCAGGCGCTGGTGAGGAGGGGGGCGCTGCTTTTGTCCTGCACTTGTCCTTGCTGGAGGGTCCTCAGAGACAGAGATAAGGGGCCCTCCTCAGACCCAAGTGGCCGTGATTAGCCTGCCATCACTCACTTTGATGGCTCCCCAGGCTCTGAGGTGCGTGGACAGAGATCCAGAGGGGAAAGGGGGAGCAAGCATGGTCCTGAGCTTGCCCCTGTGTTTTCCAGGGGGCATCCTCAAAAATCATGTTGTTCCAAGATCAGAATGAAAAATTCTCACCCCCTTCTTTCTCCTCCACCCACCTGCTCCATCCTCTCTTCCTACTTCCCCACTTTTAGCCTTTGCTATACCTGAGATGCCCTCACTGCAGTCTACCAGCACCAGTAACAGTTCTGGGTGTTAAACTTTATATTAGATGATGCCTCTGCTGGTTCCCCCCTTAGACTGAAGTCTCCCCTATTTCTGAACTTGCAGAGCCCCGTATTTGGGTGCTGCTTGCCATCTGCCTGTATTTGAGTCCTGGCCTCATCTCCCCTATTTGTATGTGAGCTGGTCAGGGCTGGGACCATTCACCCCAGAAGTTCCTCCCCTATCCCCATAGGAAAGGGTTTGCATAATGTGCTTGCATCCGGTATCTGTGCCTGGTATTCCTGTGTGTGGAATCAATGGCAGGCTGGGGGGAGAGGTAGGCACCTGCTTGTGTGATTGGAAGGGACTCTGGGTAGGGTTCACCTCTCCAATATCAGCCCCTTGGCCTGTCATTTAAAAATGTAACCACTATTTATTGAGTACCTAACATATGCCAGGCACTGTTCTTAGTCCTGGGGATAGAGCAACGAGCAAAATATTTCCCTTATGGGAAGACAAATCCCATATCTTCTGGGTGGAGAGATAGGTAACAAACGAGATGAATTAAGTGAAATAGTGAGTCAGATGGGGATAAGTCTAGGGAGAAAAATGAAACTGGGAAAATGAGTGGGGAGTGTGTTCATGTGTTTTAAGGGAGGTTGCAATTTTAGAAAGGGCGAGAGGGCCTCACTGATGAGGTGACACCTGAGTACAGACCTGAAGGAGATGAGGCAGCAAGTCATGCAACTGTCTGGAGAAAGAGAGTAACAGGCCGAGAGAACAGATTGTGCAAAGGCCCTGCGGCCCAAGCAGACCTGGCATGGCCAAAGAACAGCAAGGAGGCCAGTGCGGCTGGAGAGGGGAGAGGAGAAGGCATTCCTCAGCCACTGTGAGGACATCGGCTTTTACTTTGGGTGAGATGAAAAGCCATTGGAAGATTCTGAGTAGGTAAAAGACATGATTGGACTTAAATTTCAACATTTCAAAAGAATTACTCTGGCTGCCATGAGAATAGATCGAAGGTGAACATGGGGAAACCAGGTAGGAAGTTATTGCAATAAGCTTGGTGAGATATGATGGGGGCTTGGACAGAGTATAGCAATGGCAATGGTAAGGTAGAGTATAAATATATCTCTGGATGAATTTAGAAAGAGCCAACAGGATTTGCAGATGGATCTGATGTGGAAAGAGAGAGAAAAAGAGAGAAGTAAAGAGCAACTCCAAGGTCTTTCACTTGAGCAGCTAGAAGGAGGGAATGCCATCTGCTGAGAGGGAAAGTCTGTGGGAAGAGCAGGTTTTCAGTCGAGGGAGCTCAGGAACTCCGTTTTCATATTTTATTTTTGAGATACCTGTCAGGGGAGGAGTCTGGGCTAGAAACGTACTTTTGGGAGACATCAGGGTTTGAATGTTATATGAACCAGGAGACAGGACTTGGTCATTAGCTGCCATTCAGTGAGCAGTTACTGGTGCTATGTCCCTTACATGCACTATCTCACTTTTCCTTTCATCAAACCCAAGTGGAAGGTGCTATTACCATCCCACTGTGCAGATGAGTAAACTGAGGGGCTCGTTCAAGTCATGCCGCCAGTGCAGAACAGAACCAGGATTCCAGCTGGTCTCATTTCAGAACTCAAGCTCTTTAACCCATCCCACACTTTATTGTAATTTCTTCTTTTGAGCTTCACAGATCCTTCCTTCCTTCCTCCCTCCCTCCCACCCTCCTTTCCTTCTTTCCTTTTTTTTCTTTCACCTTTACATCACTTACCTTTAGCTTTCAAATATCTTTGGAAGGGGCTAAATGACAGTTAACAGTTAACATTCAGCATATTTTTAAATTTTCTTGTATTTTCTATTATGGACACTTTCAAACATATATGAAAGGAAAGAGGATGAACACCTTTAATCCATCACCAGCATGAACAATTGCAAACCTGTAGGGAATCTTGTATCATCTATACCCTTATCCACAATGGATTATTATTGAGCAAATCTCAAGCATGATATTATTTTGTCTGTAAATTCAGTAATATCTTCATTGGTTAATTTTTTTAATCAAATTTTTTGTTGTAGAATATAACATAGATACATAAAAGTGATAACTTTCCAGGTGCAATTTAACAAGTAGTTAGAGAGTAAATTTCAAAGAATGTTATGGGTTACAGTTTCACAGTTTCAGTTATTTCCTTATTGTGAAATGTAACATATTGTGCAGGTTTGGATGTATTACAGCCCCCAAAATGCCATTATTTTTTATGCAATCTTGTGGGGGCAGAAAATGTATTAGGGTTGATTAGGTTGGAAACTTCTGATTGGATGTTTCCATGGAGATGTGACTCAGTCAACTGTGAGTGAAATGTTTGAATAATTTCCATGGAGGTGTTACACCGTCCATTCAGGGTGGGTGCTAATTGGATCACTGGAGTCTATAAAGGAATTCACAGACTGAAGGACCTCAGAGCAACTGAGAATGATATTTTGAAGAGGAGCTGCAGCTAAGAGAGGACAAAATGCCCCAAGAGCAACATTTTGGAGAACACCATTTTGAAATGCAATGTGGGAGCAAGTGGACACCAGCCATGTACCTTCCCAGCTAACAGAGGTTTTCTGGACACCAAAGGCCATCCTTCAGTGAAGGCACCCCATGGTAGATGCCTTACCTTGGACATTTTCTGGCCTTAAGACTGTAACTTTGTAACTAAATAAACCCCCTTTATAAAAGCCAATCCATTTCCTGTGTTTTGCAAAATGGCAGCATTAGCAAACTGGAACACATATATACAGAAAGATAATATCTTTCAAAGTATGATTTAACAAGTAGTTATATAGGAAATTTCAAAAAATGTTATGAGTTACAGAATCGTAGTTTCAGATATCATTGGTTAATTTAATTTGAAAAATTTACTGAACATCCACTCTATGTCAGGCTCTGAGCTATGTTCTGGTAAATTCCTACCCATTTTTTACTCAAATATTGCCTCTTCCTGAAAGTCCTCCCTGGCCCTCCCTGACTAAAATCTGACCATTTCAGACAAAAGTTCCAAGTGTGAAATGGTCAGATGGTTTGGCTGTGGCTTCTTCAAGACTGAGAAGGAGAACACATGGCTGGCAGAACATGCCTGTAACACTTCTCACCTCCTGCTGGGGCTGTCTGTTCTGAAAAAAGGATTGGTTTGGGGCAGGGCTGTGTGGCTCAAACACTTGACACCCTGTGCAGATTTGGCTGCTCCTAACATTACCAAGTATCCATTGTTACAAGGCATTCAGATGCATTGTCCTCTGACAAATGCAGTGGAATATTACTGGGAAAGGAGGCTCAGAGAAGTGAAGACACTTGCCTCAGGTCACACAGCTAACAGTGGTTGAGGCTCTTAAGCCTCAGCTCACCTTTCCTGGGCCCCAGAGGCTCTCACATCAAGTCCATTCACCCCTCCTCTGCCCCTTGCTGTGCACTACCTCCCTCTACAAGCTCACAGCTCCTGCTTCCACACCTCTAGTGATGGAGAGCTCACCACATTTCAGGGTTGTCTCTGCCATCACTAGACAGCTGTGCGAGACAGGTCTTTCTCTTGCTGAACCAAATCCAGCCTCGTTCGACTGCCCTCATCATTCCCAGCATATTTTTTTCTGATCTTGGGCAACTCTGAAGATAATCTGAAAACAGACCTCTGAGGCTGCTCCTTCTCAGGCTGAAAACTCCAGCTTCTTCAAATATTTTATAGACTAACAGCAAAATTTGTAACAAGGGGAGCAAACAATTTTAGTTAAGATGAAATGCTAACTAAATGCTAGATTCCAAATTCCCTGAAACCTGAGGCATGGTTGATGCTTGCAATATTATCATAAGCAGTATAAAAGGCTATCTGTGTTATTTATTCATTTTCCCTTCAGTTTGGCAGGATCCTAGCCCAACTTTTCATCCTTCTGCATCCTGGGTTGCATCATTTGTGTCCAAGGTCTCAGTTGTCACCCATAAGTGGTTGAATTCCAAGGCTCTATTCCCGGGCCAGACTGCTCCCCAGAACACCAGACCACACATGGAGCTGTGCCCTAAAAGGTCCCCCAGGCCCTGCAGACTCAACTCGTCTGCACTGGAGCTCAATGTCAGTGGCTCGTTGTCTCATTCATTAATACACACGCTCCCTGAGGGCAGGGCTGTGGAGCCAAAGTGCTTAGAACTATGAGGAGCACAGGGCATGCATTTAGTAAAGGTTTGTTGAACA
>PVKY010014435.1:0-10570 GCA_004027775.1 Bradypus variegatus | reverse complement strand
TGCATGGGGGCAGGGGTCCTCCATCTCTGCCCACAGCCAGCTCTGGAGAAGGGGAGCTTGGGGGGGGGTCCCTCCTTGGCCGAGGGCATCTCTGCCAGGCCACCTGGGGACTAGGGTTAAAACCTTAGCGATGCCAGAGTCTGCTGAGATGGAATTTGGCCTGCGAAGGTGCCCTTGGGCGCTGGGTTCCACCTCGGGCGTCTCCTAAGAATGGGCTCTCGTGTGGGCATCTGGCCGGCCTCTGAGCGGGGGGCCCGGGGCGGGAGGTTTGGGGCTGAGCGGTGGCCGGGTAGGCTCTGATGCTCCCCTCCGTGTTCAGTCTTCCCCAGCGTCCCCGAGCAGCCGGGCCTGCCCTGCCCAGGAGAACACAGTGAGTACCTGCTCCTCCCACGCTGCCCGAGATGAGCTGCCCAACGGCGTGTGGAGGGCACGAGGGGCGCTTTCTGCAGACGTGGTCTGGGAACCTTGGCCCCGGGAAGCACCTTGGGGCACTGCCAGTGGGGTCTCTGCTGGGGCCGGCCCCCTTGTCCTTTTCCCACGTGGGGACTGGTTTGCTTAGCTGGGGGCAGAGGGAAAAGCCAGGTCTCCTCTGGAGGGATGGACCCCCTCCCACAGCCATGGCCCCTTCCCCGGGACCAGCGGGCCCCCTCGGGGTGCGGTGCTGCTGCTCCCTCCGTCTCCACCAAGGGCACTTGGTAGGCACGAAGGGCCCAGGTGCAGCGGGGCTCAGAGGAGGCAGGGGCACCCATGGGGGCAACCCAGGCCTTGCAGTGCAGGGGCTTAACAGAAGTCCAGGGGTCAGCCAGGCCTGGCCGGCCGCCATCGTGGTGGCCGGGGAGCTCCTGGACCGGGGGCCTGCCTGTTCCATTCGGGGAGTCGGCTCCCTCCCTGCAGGCGGCCCCTAACTCCAGCTCCTGTGGCCCCGCCTGGGTGTGCCGGCTGTGCTGGGGCCCTGTGCGGGGAGGGTGGCCTGGGAGCAGCGGACGGGGATGTCTGAGGGTCCGGAACCACCTGGGGCAGCGGAGAGGAGGGTGGGGGTGCAGCCAGGGCAGGCGGGGCCAGGTGGTGGGCATGGTGGGGGGTGGATTTGGGGGTGGGGTGGGAAGCAGAGGGAAGCATTTGCGGCAGGAGCTTCAGGGGCCCTCGTGAGTCCTGGGGACACTTTCCAGCGCTGGCCCGGCCAGCTGGTGACAGGTGACCTCGAGCACAGTGGGACGGGGGAGGCTCAGGAGCTGCCATGTCCAGAGTGGGACGTGCCAGGCGGCCGTGGGGGTGGGTGGGGTGTGGCAGGCAGCAGGCCCCTGCGGGGTGGGTAAACCCAGCAGCTGGTGTCCCCAGCACCAGGAGCTGGTCAGGGAGGCCGCAAGGCCGTGGCTGGCATGTTGGGTGCAGGGTCCATGTCCCCCCCCGGGGCTGCCTGGGCCAGTGGTGCTTCCGGGACGAGCCGCCAAGGTGGCCAATGGAGGCAGCGGACACCCTGATGCTGGGGCCCCTCTGCCCTGGGGAAGACGGAGCCCCCCGCCCACACCCCGCGATGCTGCTGGGAGGGGCTCCCTCGAGCAGCATTGGTCCCTTACCAGGACGCCCCTGTGGTCCCCGAGGTGCTGCCGCCGCTCTGTTCACCCTACACCTGAGGCCCCTGATGCCTGAGGCCTCGCCAGCCAGGGCTGCCCAGCGGGCACCGGGCACCCACTCCGCGCCAGGCCTCGGTCTCCCTGCCCGGGTGCTGGGAAAGGCCGGAGAGGCCTGAGGGTCCTGGGCGTGGCCCTTTCTGCCTGTCCTCATGCACCCCCCCCCACTGTCCTCAGCTCCTCTCGCTGCCCAGCACCTCCTCCCTTCCTCAGCACCCCCTGCCCCTCCCGGCTGGCAGGTGTGGGGTGTGCTCTGCGGGTGTGGGTGCCGTCCCTGGGGAGGAGTGTGGAGAATGTGGTGAGCTTGAAGGAGGCCAACTGGGCACCTGAGCCAGCACTTGAGAGGGTCACCGGGGAGGCTCCGCGGCCTCGGGGCCACTTCAGCGTCGCTGGAGGACGTTCCACTGGCACCTCCGAAGCAGCCGGGGGGTCAGAGGCCAAGGACGGTGAGTGGGGCTGGGGGCATCTCTCCACCGTACGGAGTCTGCACGGCACGGGGGGCGTGGTCTCTCTGGCCGGGTCAGGGGGGTGACCCCGGCCCGCCCCTCGGGGCCTCCCAGCTCATCCTCGCTGATCCTGGGCAATGAGGACAACGCAGGGGCCACCATGGTCGGGGCCACGCTGGGACGCGGGCACCTGTGTAGGCAGCGTTTGCCATCTTCGTCCTCTGTGTGCTGCCGACACTGAGGGCCAGTGAGGACGGAGGCTGGCAGGACGCAAATGGCGCCCCCGAGCCTGTCACCACTGCACAGACAGAGGACGGACAGACAGGCTTCCTCCAGTGCCAGTGGCTCATGGGGTGAGGGTCCAGCTGGGCAAGCCTTGGATCACTTTCAGCCAAACTTTTTCCGGCACATTCTGTTCATGTGGTCAACCTGAACGTAATTGGTTTCATGGTGTTTTTTTTTTTACTTGGGGTAAAGGACACATAAAACTACCATTTTAACCGTTTTAAAGTGGACCGCTCGGTGCCGTTCCGTACACTCGCAATGTCGTGCAGCCTTTGCCTGTGTCAGTTCTGGAAACTTTTTGTTGTCCCGATGGGAGACCCCATCCCTGGTAGTGGTCACTCTCCACTCCCCCAGCCCCTGGCAAACCCGTGTGCTCTCGTCCCCGTGGATTTGCCTCTTTGGAAGACGGCGTCCACAGCCGCGGGCAGTATGTGGTCAGCTGGGCCCGTATCTCTCCGCGAGCTCCTTGGGGCTCATCAGGCTGCAGCGTCGCAACTTAGTTCCTTTTTACTACTGAACAGCATTTGGTTGTGAGGACAGACCGCGTTTTCTTTCTCCCGCTGTCTGTGGCGGGCCTTCTGTGCTGTATCCCCTCTGTGACTAGTCGTGGATGGTTTAAGGCTTTCGAGTACTGAACGGGTGATGTGGCTCTGACTTGGTACCTGGACGCCTGGCATTGGGAGTAAACTGAGTCTGTGTGCTGCGGCCTTATCAGGGTGGACGGTCAGCAGAGGCCACTTGAGGCCCACTTGAGGGGCCGGCATCCCAGGGCAGCGGTGCTCGTGTCCAGCTCCATATGGGCCTGGTGCAGATGAGCGAGGTGAATCGAGGTGAATTTGCGCCATTAGAGGGCCCGGGGCGGGGAGCTTGGAGAACAGGCAGGGTTCCTCAGAGTAGAATTATGTTTCTGGGGTGTTCCAGAGAGGTGACCTGAGCACGTGTTGTGACGAGAGGTTGGTGGGAGGCAGGGATGTGGGGAGCAGGGGCTGCCGGGGACGTTGGGGAGTCCCCGGGCAGGATGAGGTGTGCACTTGGTGGCACCTGTCGGCTCGTCTGAGCAGAGGATAATGCAGCACAGGTGGAGTTTTAGGAGGACTTACCTGCGGCCAGGTGAGTGCCCCGGGTGAGGTGGCTTGGGGGTGGCGAGGAAGGTGGTGCGGACGGGCTTCGTGCCTGGGGGAGTTGAGCTCACCGAGACCCCTGGGCCCTTGGGTTCTGCTGCCATCTGTGCTTCTCCCTCTGTGTGTCCTTCCGTGGCCTCGTCCATGCTCCAGTGGCCACTCCCGTGCCCGGCGCTGACAGGGTGCGGCTGCTGCCCCAGGCGCTTGTCTGTAGCACATCAGTGTCTGGTTTTTGTACGTCTGCACCTGTTCACATCTTCCTCCGCAGCCCCCCAGGACGACAGTGTGTTGTTCCTGCCGTTTTGGTCTTCACTCTGTCTGCTGGAGTGCCGGCCTCCCCAGCTGCTGTCACCCAGCCCTGCGTGTCCCAGGTGGTCACCTCTCCTTCTCGGTCCTGAGTGGACAAAGCTCTAGGGCCCTGAATGCAGCAGCCCGGGGTCTCTGGCTCTGCCCCTCAGCCGGGGGACTTTGGGCGGCTCAGCCCGGGGCCCCTCGCTGTGCAGTGGACGTCTCCTTGTGGGAGGTGACAAGGCAGAGAGACACTCACGGCCTGATGCCCAGTCAGGGTGCCTTCCCCCAAGGGCACTGGACTCACGCTTCCCAGCCTTGCCAGGCCACCTGCCGGCCCTCCACCATCCTCCCCTGGACACTGGTCATCTGGAACGTTCCAGCCACTTTCTGAGCCGATGCGACAAGCTCCTGTCAGCCTCCCTAGGGGACCCCCTCCCGTCTCCCACAGGTGTGGGGAGAACCCATCCACGGTACCTGTCCCGGGCAACTGGACACAGCCTCGGGTGCCCCAGTGGCTGGGGACCATGCGCCAAGGCCCACTACACGCTGAGGCCCACTATGCGCCAGAGTGAGCCCCAGATCGGGGCATCTGGGGGGATGTGGGGAAGCTGGGCAGGTGCCCAGCAGTGACCGTGTGGCTCCCACCCTGGAGGATGGTGCTGTCACTCTCCGCCTGCCGCCCACCAGCACCGTGGCTCAAGCTGGCGATGCGCCCGTTTGGAGTCTTTTCCTTACCTGTGAAATGGGAATTACGTGATGGCAATGAAAATACTGTTTGTAAAAGGATGTAAAGAAGTTCTTAAAGAAAAGTGGGTGGAGAGTTCAGGAGGGGAGACCTCAACGGGCGAGCAAATCCCTTTATGTTCTCAGGGCCGTCCACGCAGCCCCCAGCAGGCCGGCAAGGGCCCAGCCCCAGGGGCGAGGCTGAGCTCCGGGGGTCCTGACACCCAGCCCCTGCCTCTGCATTTGTGGGGTGAAGGCTGAGCTCTGGGGGTCCTGACACCCAGCCCCTCCCTCTGCATTTGTGGGGTGAGGGCTGAGCTCCGGCGGTCCTGACACCCAGCCCCTGCCTCTGCATTTGTGGGGTGAGGGCTGAGCTCCAGGGGTCCTGACAGCCCCTCTGTGTTTGCTCCAAGAGGTCACCTGCCGTGGGCTCTGGTGACCGGGGCGTCCCTGCCCTGGGTGTTTGACTTGCCGGCTGTAGGACCACCTGCTTGCACCTGCTGAGCATCACCCACCTTCGGCCCAGGGAGCTGGCAGCGCCCGCCCGGGCCGGATGTCCTCGTTTGTCAGGCTGGCGCTGGGGTATCTGGGGCTGGGGGCGGCCCCTGAGCAGCTCTGCCTCCCTGGGACCCTGGGTTGGCCGGAGGGGCGAGGGGCTGTGGGATAAGGTGACCCCTCCTTGGCCCCTCCCCCTGCAGGATGGGGTGGTCTCTCTCCACTGGCCTGCAGGAGCCCCCACCCTGGGGGCTGTGCCAAGCTGTCCTGCCCGGGGTGATGCCATGGGACAGAAGTGTCTGCTGTCAGCCTCGACCCTGTGGCTGCACCCCCACCTCGATCTGGCTTAAGACAGACCCCTGGGTCCCCCGGGATGGGGCAGCTGCTCTGGGTGTGGGAGTGGGAAGGGGGCTCGGGGTGAGGAGGGGGCCAGGTGGCCTCGAGGCAGGGGGCAGGGGCTGCAAAGGGGGGCTGCAGGCTGGGCAGGCAGTGGGGGAGCCCCTCCCTCCTCACCTCCCCGACCCCTGAGGTAGGAGGGGACGGGGGTCTGGGCTGCATGAGGGCGTGAGGGCTAAAGCATCCTCTGGGCGTGCTGGGTGGGTTTCCACGGGATCTTTTACAAATAACCAAACATGTTATTTCCTCAGTTTTCATGGATAAGTCTATTGTATTATTAAAAATCCGGCTTTATTCAGCTTTGCCTCAAATTTTTTGCAGCAAACTGGGAAGACTAGTTTTTTTTTTGCCTGAAATAGACTTCCAGTAAAATTAGCTGTCTGCAAGTTCAGTGCGGGTTTTCTAGGGTTCTGCAGGACTGGGTGTTCCGGGATGGATTGGCAGAGGGAACTTGCTAAAGGACAAGGGTTGTGGTGTCTGCCGGTCCTACACGGGAATTTGTCAATTGGACATAGAAGAAACTTGCATTTGCCACTGGAGCCCAGGTAGTGGTAGGGTGTTTTCTGATATTTTTGCTTTTTCAGCGAAGCCCAGATTGTAAATAACTTGGCTCTGCAGCCCACGCAGTATGTCTCGGCTGCTCTGTGGGGGCATGAGCACAGCCCCCGATGACACGTGGACCCCAGGCCAGTCTGCGTGCTGGCTAGACTCTGGATGTGCAAATGGCAGGATTCGGATTGCACGTGGCTCTTGCGGTGTCTGGGACGTTCTTCTCTCGATCCTGCTGAGCCATCTGAGGGGTGGAGCCGTTCCCGGCTCGTGAGTGGTGGTGCAGACACAGGTGGTGGCTGATGGTGCTTTCGGGGCCACACCTGGAGCTTTCCTTCTGCGGAGTGGCCTTTGTGTGGCTGTCAGCTGTCCCGTGGGAAGGCATCGCCCTTTGGGGACGTGGCCTCAGGCTGCCTGGTGAGCGAGGAAAGGCGCCACAATTCAAACCCAGGGCTTTTGTCCATGGTCCACCAGGAAGGCAAATAAACTTCGGTGGGAGAGCCCGACACCTTTTTGTCGGGGATGGGAGGCGCGGTCTGAGCAGGTGAGCCCTCCCCTCCACGGCGTGTGGATCACAGCAGATCTGTTTGTTGGGAGAGGGGGATGGAGAGAAGCTTCCAGTCCTGGGGGCTGTGGTCCCATCCACCCCAGCAACAGCTGAACAAGTTCTGGGGAAGGTGGCAGAGCGTCCTGTGTTTTTCAGAGCTTGAGGGAGCAGCCTGACTCTGCCCTCACCTGGCTTGGCGAGGGTGCCAGAGGCTCTGGTCTGCTCGGGCCCAGCCTGGCTGCAGCTCCTGCCCAGCAAAGGACAGCGAGTGGGGCCCCACGTCGGGTGACGGGCATACCTCCCTCGGGCTGGAAGGGGTGGGATTCCAGCCAGGCAGGGTGCCGTCCATCCTCGTCTCAGGTGCTCCCTGTTTCTGCCCTTCCTGTGCCCACAGTCTTCCCAGGACCGCTGGGTCGGTTCTTCAGTGATGGATGGAGCAGTGACATTGGGGATTCTTTGAGCTCTCTCCTTTCTGGACTTTTCTTCCCTGGGCCCTGGCACCCCTGAGCCTCCGTTCTGAACCTCTGGCTGATGTGGGCTGGGAGTCGCCGGGTCCCCACATCCCCACCCACAGAGGGGCTCGCTGTGGGGCCCCCGGGCTCCCCTTGGCGTCTGGACCTTGGCCCCAAGCCCCCAAGGCTGAGCCCCGTGCCGCCCGCCTGTCGTCCTGTGACGCCAGCTCCTCCATGTCCGTGCCGTGTTTTCGTGCGTGCCTCGGCTGCCGGCTGCCGCTTCCCAGGGGAGCCGCTTCCACCCGTGCCTGGAGACACGAGGAGGCAGGGATGTGAGGGGGGCGCCGCCCGCCGCTAAATGTCGGCTTTGTCGGGGGTGTGCAGGCGAGCGGCCGGGGGCAGCATGCCCCCCCTGGCGCCCCCCGCCCTGTAGAGCCGAGAGGTTCCGCGCGAGGCCGGCGAGGACGGCTGGTGAGTAGGGCGCTACTCCCCGATTGTCTGCTCCGGCGAGGGCTGCGGCGGAGGGGAGCGCGCAGCGCCCGG
The DNA here is from genome assembly GCA_004027775.1 of Bradypus variegatus. Taxonomy (NCBI): domain Eukaryota; kingdom Metazoa; phylum Chordata; class Mammalia; order Pilosa; family Bradypodidae; genus Bradypus; species Bradypus variegatus. The sequence goes on along the minus strand of PVKY010014435.1, from coordinate 3,091 downwards.
GGTCCCCCGGCTGCCCGGATGCTGCAGACGCGGGCGCTGCGGGGCCGCCTGCCGGGCGGGGTGGCGCGAGCGGCCCCGGGGGCGCCGGGGAGGTGCAGCAGGAGGACGTTGTTTTCACTGGCGACGGATTTTTAGGGAAATAAGCTCCGGAGGAGCGTGCCCAGCGAGCCATGTGGCCGCGGAGGATGTGCGTCCCCCAGAATGGACGGTATGTGGCCGGGCCTGCGGGGCTGGTGGGAGGCTCAGAGCCGTCATCCCGCCGCACCCGGCCTCGGGGGTCGCGGCGCCCTGGCTGCGCGGCTGGGGTGCTTCGCGGGCCGTGAGCGTCCCCTCTGCGCCCGGCGTGGCTGCAGCAGGACAGCTGCCGCGTCCACGGTCACCGCAGCACCTGCTCCTCTGGCCGGGCCGGCCGGGGCTGCTGGACCCAGGGGCCGCTGGCCTGGCCTCGCCTGGTTGGCTTTGGCTGCGGCGGCAGCGCCATGCTGGAGCGCGCCTGGCACAGCCGTGTGGCCGGGCGGCCGCGCGGTCACCGCACCTGGACCCCGCGGCGGGGCCTGGAGGCTGCATCTCCTTTCCCCTCATGAAAGGCTTGGAGGAGCCAAGTGCGAGCGAGCACCCGGGGCTGGGAGGCATCCGACACGGCCGGGGACGGCTGCCCTCCGAGCCCGTTTTGCACGGTGGTTTTGTAAAAACAGAAACAAAAACGGCAGGCCTCCCGCGCCGGGCTGGTCCCGCGGCCTGCGGGCTGCGCTGCGGAGGCGGAATCGGCGGCTCGGGAGGGGGTGCTCGGCTGTGCAGCTCTCCCCCCTGGGGGGCTGGGACGGTGACAGGGATCCCCGTGCCTCCCGCCCAGCCGCTGAGGGGTGCGTTTATTTCAGGGCCTGCAATTCTAAAAATCAGGTGTGTGAGCGGCAAGCAGGCCCCGGCCACTGGTTGCCCGCCGAGGGGAAATCAGCTGTGTCATGCTTTCCCAGGAGGTGGGAGCCTTGACCTCTGCCCCTCTGTGCAACCCCCGTGGGGAGGCCCCGGCCCGGGACAGAGACCGGAATCGGACGCCCTGCTGGCAGCTCCAGGCTCCACCCTCCGTGGGGCTCGGCTGGAGCCAAGAAGGTGGAGGTTGGAGCAGCACCCCCACTGCACGGTGCGCCCTGGGGTTTGCGCTTGGTTCAAATCTGGGTGGACTCGTGTGCCTGTCTCAGGCGCCGTGAAGTCCTCACCGTCCTCCCAAGGCGAGGGCCACCAGCGCTGCTGGAAGGAGCTGTGGGTGCTGCATGTGGCGTGGCCTGAGCCCCCAGAGCTCGTCTCCCCGTGGTCAGGCCAGCTTTGCCCCAAGGCTGACCCAGCGTCTGTGGGCACCAAGAGCCTGGTCAGCGCGGCCTGGCCCCAACAGCCACCTGTGCCCACAGCCACGGGCTCTCCGGCAGGTGGGGCCGGCCGGGGTAGCCTGTGGTCCTCTGCCCGCGGCCGAGCCCTGCTTGTGCTTCTTCCCGCTCTCCTGATGTGCGTGTCGTGGGGACGCCCCAAGAACGTGGGGGGGCACAGCAGGCCACCCCCCCCCGGCCAGGCCCGTCCTTCTCCCAGCATGGGGGGCCGGTGCTGCGGTGTCAGCGTCCTGTCCATGGAGTCCTTTTGGTGTTTGCATCTGAAGGGCGGAGGAAGTTCCCTTCGGCTGTTTCCTGCTCTCCCAGGTCTGGGCTTTAGGGTCCCGGGGGAGGGCTGGGCAGGGTGGGTGTGGCCTCACCTGCTCCCTCCTCCGCCCTCTCTCCCTAGCCCCCCACCCCGCACATCCCTTCCCCCTCCGTCTTGGCAGGGTGAGCCGGCCTGTAAGGCCGCCCTGACCTCCGCACCCCCTGCCCCCAGCTCTGAGCCCGTGCCTGGCACCCAGCGCCCTCCAGGAGTGCCCGCTGCTTCACGGAACAGATGGAGAGAGTTCTGTCCAGTTAACCCGGCCACTCGGTCTGTGCTGCCCATAGGCTGTGCTGGTTTTCCTATGGGCGTCAGCCCAGCAAGCCCCTCCGGCTCACTGGGGACGGGGTGTATGCAGGGACTGCCCTAAACACACAGTCGGGCGCCTCGTTCGTGCGGTGGACACTCAGGGCCCTCTGTTGCTTCCGAGTCGGGGTTGCGGGGCCGTAGGCCAATGACCAGCAGGTCCTCCCGGGCCAGGTGCGGCCGTGGACACCATTGAGCCTTCGTCTTGGTTCCCGCTAATTTGTTAGGTGCTCGCGACGTTGCATGTGAGGCATGTGCGCGTGTGCGCGCGTCTGTGCGTGTGTGTGCGCGCGTGTGTGTGCGCTGTGTGTGCACGTGTGTGCGCGTGCGTGTATGTGTGCGTGTGTGCGCGCGCGTGCGTGTGTGTGCATGTGTGTGTGCATGCATGCACGTGTGCGTGCGTGTGTGCGTGCGTGTGTGTGCATGTGTGTGCGTGGGGGGGGCTGGCTTTACATTTTGTTGCTAATTTGGCAGCCTGCGCGCAGCTGGTCTTTTTGAAGTTGGCTCTTTGGTGAGGAGTAAAGAGCTTTGATTTCCTGCGAGGTGGGGGGTGGTGGTGAGGGGCCCGGGGTGCAGCCTGTGGCCCCTGGTCGTGGGACCGGGGCTGTCTGTGTGGCCTTGAAATCGTAGCGCTGTGACAATGGCTTGGTGCGTGTTTATAAAGTCTCCATTTACCTTATTTTTCTATTTTGAATGTAATTTTGGGGTTTACTTGTGTCTGATGTGAGCTGTTGAATGGTCCACGTGGCTTAAAAGAAGAGAACGGGCACCCCCAGCCCTGGACCCCCCTCTGGAGGGCTCACTGTCACCTCTCGGTGCTTCTGCCTGGCACTTGTTTCCCAGTTTCTAAGTAACTCGTTTTTGCTTGTTTCTCGGCTTTTCCATTTGGGGCGTGATGTGTTTGCCTCTCTCCCTGCACCACATCGGACCAGCTTCCCTCCTCCGTCTTCTCAGGAGCGTAGCTCAGAGACGTGGCTCCGTTCCTTCCCGCCACCCTTTTAGTTTTCCCAGAGTAGCACCTGCTGTGGCCCCCCTGCTCTGAGCTTCTCACGCCGGCCCCTCACCTGTGCAGCAGGGGCACCCCTGGCTCCCAGCATAC
>PVKY010014434.1:0-10570 GCA_004027775.1 Bradypus variegatus | reverse complement strand
AGCACTAAAATGTCTTCCCCACAAGACTGAATCAAAGAATATGGTTTTTTCTGGGGTACATAATACATTCAAACCAGCACAAGGAGTAATGTAAATAAATTGAATGCATTCTTAAACCAAAGACAATGCACATTTTTAAGGCAATATGTAAAAAGATGTGGTTGTTTATCATTACTTTACATGAGAAATAAACCTAAAAAATTAATAATACTTAGATTAAATAAAATAAAAACTTTACTTTATCGGTACTGTGGCCTAATGGGATATGGCCTAATGGGATGGTGGGAGGAGAGTGAAGAGGAGGAGGGGTCACATGGAGTGTCTCTTGGAAGGAGAGCCCCCCTCCAACAGAACATTGGGCCCTTGCACTTAAAGTGTTCTTTCTCTTTTCTCCCTTTTTCCAACTTGCACCACAGGCTCTGACACACTCTTTGTCACCTTCACTAAGAACTTATCCAGTGTGGCCTGCTTCTGTCTTCTTTTCAGAATTCCTTGACAATGTGAAATTGTTTGGTCATTCAATAAATTCGCATTTCTGTTTGTCAAAGCTTTACCCAGATTATACTTCTCAACAAAGTTTTGAACTTCTGTCCATTTTGCACACATTTCTTTTAGCAAGGAACTGGGGACATCCTGCCTTATCTCCTCCTCACCTGAAAAAATCTCTTTAGTAAGTTCTTTTCTGCTCAGTGCCATCACTACTCATTTTCTTAGGTCCTGTCATGAGAAAAAAAGTGCAGAAATACACAAAATGATCACAGACACTAAGATAAATCTGCAAGGGGATGTGCACAGGGAAAGAACTACCTGTGACTAACATGTGACCCTTTGTTTCTGCTGGAAAAGGTAGCAAGTCATGAGGAAACTGGCACCAACAAGTTCTAGCTTGCATGTTGAGTGCCAAACAAAGGAGTACTGCATTGAAATTTTTGCATCAAAATGCATCGAGTACCAAATTTGATGAGTTTCAAAGCAGTTGAGTACCAAGGTATATTGTATTTAGAATTTATTGGCATAAAGTTCTTTGCAGTATTCCTATATTATCCTTTCAATGGTTGCAGGTTTAGTAGTGACATCCTCTCTTTCATTCATGATATTGGTTCCTATTTTTCCTCCTGATTGGTTCTTGCTTGCAGTTGATTGATTTAATTAATATTTCCAGAGAATCAAATTTATCCTTGTTGTTTTCTCTATTATTTATTTCTATTTATTTCATTGATTCTCTGATTTTTACTTTTTCCTTCCTTAAGTAATTTTTGGGTTTATGCTCTCTTTATCTTCTAGGTTTTTTTTTTTTTAAGAAGGAAAATATCATTGATTTTAGCCCTATTTTATTATGTAACAACAAAAGCTATGAGTTTTCCACTGAGCATCATTTTTGCTGAATCTGACAAGGTTTGGTACTTTTTTTTTCATTGTCATTTAGTTCAAAATATTTTCTAATTTTCCTATGATTTTTCATGGACAAATGTTTTATAAGTGTGTTGTTTAATTTATGAATATTTGAATTTTCTAAAGATGTTGCTTTTATTTCAAATTTAATTAAATTTCAAATAAAGAACATATATTTAAGGTTTCAAACTTTTGGAGTTTATTGAGACTTTTTCTTTGCTGGTTCCTCTTGGTAAACATTTCCTGGACATTTCAAATGATATCCATTCGGTGGTTGTTGGATTTAGCATTGTATACATGTCAATTATGTCAAGATGGTTGATAGAGTTGTTCAGATCTACAAATCCACTAATTCATTATCCAGCTTTTTTTTTTAATTACTAGGAGAGAAGTGTTAAGATATAGATTATGCTGTATCTACTATCCCTTTAATTCTCTCAGTTTTTGCTTTATTTTGAAGCTCTATATATTTATTGTTATGTCTTCCTGAGGAAATGATATTTTTTCATTATGAAATGATCCTTTTTACCTCTTGTATTATCCTTGCATAAAATCTACATTTCTTGTATTAATATGGCCACAAATGTTTTCTTGGACTTACTTTTGGCATGTTATTGATTTTTCCGTCATTTATTTTCAGCCTATCTGTGTCCTTGTATTCAAAGTTTACTTTTGTAGACATCACATTTTGTTTTTTGATGCAGCTGAGAATCTCTGCCTTTTAGTTTGAGCCTTTAGTCTATTTACAGTTAATGTAACCACTAACATCTTGATATTTATTTTTTTCTTTTATCTATCCATTTACAGTCCTTTTTTCTCCTCAACTTTTATTGGGTTAGCCAATTTTTAAAATTCATTTTACTTTATCTGTCAATATTTTAATGATATATTTTGGTTGTCATATTCATTGTCTTCTTCTTTTTCCTGTTTAGTGATTTCTCTAGGGATTGTATTATGCATCTTTAACCTATCATTGTTTATTTAAAATTAATATTGTACATCTTCATACAAAATAATAATAACCTATAGGTCTTATTCTATTTAAAATATCTGCCCTCTGTGCTATTGTTTTACATATATTTTACTTTTATGTATGTTAAAAATCTCACAATAGTTTAACAGTAGTTGATTATTAATAAAAGAAACAAAAGCCTTTCATATTTATCTGTGTATTTGCCATTTATGGTGCTCTCTAATCCTTCTGGTATATCCAGGTTCTCAGCTGGATCATTAGTATTCAACCCGAGGAATTTCCTTGATCATTTCTTTTATTGCAGGTATGCCAGCAACAAACTTCCTTAGGTTTCACATCTCTAAATATATATTTATTTCATTTTTTGAAGAATACATTTAGCAGATAAGAAATAAGGGGTTAATAGCTTTTATTTTTTTGGCCTTTAAAGCAGCACTTTAAAGATGTTGTTCTTTTACCTTTTGGCCTCCTGTAATTTTTTCTTTTCAAATGAGAAGTCAGTTGTCATTAATTGTTGCTCCCTGTGCATTTAAGTTGTCATTTTTCTCTAGCTTCTTTCACTATTTTTCTATTTATGTTTGGTTTAAGCAGTTTTACTATGATGTTCCCAGGTGTGTTTTTCCTTTCATTTATCCTGCTGGGGGATTATTGTACTTTTTGAAACTGTAGATTGATGCTTTCCATGAGAAAAGAAAATGGGTCACACATTATTTCTTCAAAAATTTTTCCCATTCGTTCTATCTCCCCTCTCCCTCTGGGAATACAGTTGTCCATGTATGACATTGCTTGCTATTTTCCCACAAGTCACTAGAGGCCTGTATATTACAATTTTTTTTTCTTTTCTCTGTTTCTCAGTTTGTAAAATTTCTATAAGCTCAGTCTTCTAGTTTTCTGACCCTTTATTCTTCACTGTCTAACCTGTTGCTAAGCTAATTTGAAATGATAGTATGTCATAAAGGTGGCATTTAAATTCTTTTAAAATGAATTTTTCATTTCAAATATTTTACTTTTCTGTTTTAGAATTTCTCTTGGTCATTTTAATAACTGGAAACTATTAAAATCTGTTCATTCCTCATGTAAATAGTTGCCTTCAAATTATCCAGAATATTTCTAAGGCTAATAGTCTTTTGTACATCTTTCTGTGTTAATTCCAGAAGGTGACTAATTTTTCTCTTAACTGTTGTCACATTTTCCTGCTTTGTCTTGTAATTTTTGACTGTAAGCTGAACATTGTAGCTGACATATTATAAGGAGTATTATTATGCTGCCTTTAGTGAGTGTTGAGTTTTGTATATAACCTAATGGATAAAAAAGATCCATTTACAGTTTGAACAACAACCAAAATAATTAAGACAGAACCAAACTACACACAATTTATATGAATAAAACATTAAAATCTTTCTCAAAGTCTTAAAAGAAAAAACACATCTTGATTTTAGAATGAATAGATACTTGAGCAACATAAATTAAATATTATCCCAATAAAAATTCCAACAGGATTTTTTACCTTGTCAAATTCTAAATTTCACAAACACCTTACTCTTGCATGTATTGTAGAAAAATATTGAAGATGAAAAATAAAAGAGATGAAAAATTTATCACTTATTACAGGAATTATGAAGCTAGAGTAATTTAAATGATGTGGTACTTAGGGTACTTGTGTAAAATTACAGAAGAATGGGAAATCTGCAGAATAATAGACTATAATACATATATAGATAGTATGTGATAAAGGTGACATTTACATTCAGTAAGAAGACAGATTGCAATTGAATCCTTGTTGAAACAAATAACTATTGATCTTTTAAAAAAACTCATTCTGGGCTGCCAGCTTATTCGTTATATATTAATGTAAATTCAAGATGGATCAAAGATTTAAAGGTGCAAAAATCTAATTTCAAAAATACTAGGACTAAACATGGGAGAATCTTATATGATTTCAGAGTGTGAAAGAACTTACCAAGCAATATACTGAAATTTAAAATACACATACACACACACACACACACACACACACATTTGGGGATCATGAAATATAATCCAAAGTAAAAAGACAAATAACAGGCTGGGGGTAAAAAGATTTTCCACAATTACAATAAATGCAGGTCTTCCTTTCTTGATATCTGAAGAGCTCTTGCAAGTCAATTAGAAAATGTCTGGGTCCAATGAAAAATTGAGCAAATAACATGAATAAATATTTCATGGACAAAGAAATACAAATGGCTTTTAAACTTTGGGTAAAAAGTTCAACTTCACTCATTATTAACCCTAACCCTAACCCTAACCCTAACATTCTCTGTTGTCCAGAAAGACTAAAATACAGTGGGAACTGCTACAAGTAGTGGTCAGTTAATAGTTAAAGAGCCATGGAATGTCTCTCGTTTAATTTTAAATTAAAATGAGATACCATTTTCATCTATTAGATTAAAAGTTTTTCAAATCACACGACACTGTTGGAGAAGATGTGTGAGAATAGTAATTTTGTATGCTCTTAGTGGAGGTATAAATTTGTGCTGCCTTTTGGGGAGAGATTTGTTTGACCCAAGAATTCTCTGTAGGCGCCTGTTAAAAATTGTACAAGGATGTTAATTTTGATAGTAATGAAAGGTTAGAAAAACATAATTATCCAAAAAGGAAATAAAATAGAATTGAAAACAATTTTTGATATGGAATAGATCTCCAAGTTACATTTTTAAAGGAGAAAAGCAAAATGTACCACAATATACATAATACACTCCATTTGTGTAAATCAGTATGATGTACATATGCACATACACACAAATATGTTTGCGTGTGCTTCAAGAATGCACAAGAATCTGGCTGTGATTGCTGCACCTGAAGTCTGAGGATTGGGTGGGAAGCCCTTCCCCAAGTTCGCACTCCAGGAAGCTATGGCTACGGAATGGCAATGGGGCTGTGGGATCGGTGGAACATCCATAACATTTCAGGTCAGTAAGTGTATCAGAGAGGGAGCATTTAGATTACCCCCCCAATGTGACTCAGTCTGTCTCTTAATTTGTAAAATGAGTCAATGATTCTCACCTCATAGAATTTTTACAAATTTTAAGATATGTAGAACTGCTCGTTGTAAATCACAAGCTCCTATTTATGTACTAGTCCGTCTCATTGGTAACACCCTACAGCGACACTTGTATGTAAAACAGTTTGATGTCTTTAATGTGATTCGATATTTTCCTTTTATGAACCAATAAGATTATTCATGGAACTTTCATCTTGGCTTCCTCACTGTCCTTTGCTTGGGGCCCCTTCTATTCAGTAGAGAATATTATTTTGAGCTGAAATAATATTCTGGAATTATGAGACATGTAAATCTCTTCATATAGGGTATTATCGGACCTACTGTTCAAAAGGCATTAAAAATAAAGCATTGTTTGATCCTTTCAGGACACTGAATTAATCTTTACTTTGGACAAAGGGCATATTGCATGACACCTACGCCTCTCCAAGATTTGTGGCTCAACAATGTAGCATGTGGGTGGATAATGGCTTTGTCTCCTGTATTTCCAGGGCAACCTTCCCAAGGTAACCCGTTATCCCAGCTGATGCACCAGCTGAGTCAGAAATCCTGTTTCGTCCATTACCGTTCAACGACAGAAGGGAATGTACGCCAACTTCAACCTACCAGAGCTGCGAATGGCTGCTTGTACCTGCCGGGTGTCCTGCGTGGGGTCTCGCATGGATACTGGGTGCCCAGTCCTTGCCTAGAGGAGTCTGTAGCCCACTGAGGGGTAAGCATTATCCACAGCGTGGCAAGATAACACGGAGCTGCCGACAGACCCTGCACGTTAGGCCCACCTTTGAAAGCTGGAAAAGCACGGTCCGTGAGTGATTCAGGACCTGTTCTGTAGGTGCTGGAGAGCCCTCACCTCCAATCCAGGGGCAGGCTCTGACCGCTGGCCTGGAGTGTACTCGTTCCAAGGTGAGATTTGAGGGCGTCTGGAGTTATCGGGCTGCCAGAAGAGCCATGTATCTGTGCCGTGCGCATGGTCCCGAAGAGAGGAGACAGTCTGTGGAGAGCACAAGTGGCTGTGCGCTGCTCGGCCTGTGTCTCTCATTCTTGCGGCTGACGAGGCGTTTACAAGTGTTCACGTCTGAACACCCAGAGTGAAGATTCTGGAGAAGCATCTCAGACGCACTGGACCAAAGGTTCTGATCCAGGGTTCCAGAAACTTCCACCTGCAGAGCCCCCAGTTAATTCTTATGCCTTCCAGGACCAAGGTTCAGCAGCCATGACACTCGGAGTCATTAGGGACTGGTTCCCTTGCCTGGGAATTCGTGCTTCCTGGGTTCCCAGCAAAGTCACCGGATTTAGTCTGCTGGGAGTTATCATTCTCCCTGTTAGCAAATAAGGTGGTCTGAGGGTGGGTTGATGTTTGTTTAGATGGAACAAGTGGTTAAAGACTGAGACAACTTCTAATAATATCAGGAAGACTCAGAGCAGAGGAAGGTAACGTGAAAGTGATGAGGCTGAATATCTATTCCTTTTACAAAACCAAGCAAGCGTGTGCTGGACGCCAGGCGTTCCTGAGTGCGGCCAGGAGCTCTCCGCGTCCCCAGCCCCCCTGGTCTGGGACAGCAGGCCCAGCGCCGGCTCCCGCAGCACGGGGTTGGCCTCCTTGTTCATGGGGCAGAACTGAGATCTGATTTGGCTTCCTCTTGATTTCTTCTTTACCTGCTTTTGTTTTTCTCTCTTGTTCTCCTCTTTGAGCAGAGCTGGGGCTTTGAAGCCCTCCACCCCTCTTCATTTAGGATTCCTTCCAGGTCATTTGGAATTCCAAACTGAGATCTTGCTCCAGTTAGACGCACAAAATGCAGAGTGCTGAAAACTTGGAAAACCTGCTGGAAAGCTTGCTGACTTTCCTGTTTAAATAATATTCTGCAAGCTTTATGTCCCCCAAGTTTGCTGGGCCCCAGAGCTTCACACATGTCTGATTTGAGTCAGTGGTGAGTTTTACAGAGGAGGGAAAGCAGAACAAAAAGAAACACATTGCTCCTACATTAAGCTGTGGGCTTGCTCCCAGTGCTCTTGGAATATGGCACTTTGAGTACGATCTGTTTGCAAATCGCTCTGAAGAGGCCCAGAATCATGGTGATCTTCCCAGCACACAGATGCGTGAGTGAGCCTCTGCCAGCTGCTGGGTTCTGGTGGGGGAAGCGGCCGCAGCTCCCTCCAGGCTGCCCTGCAGAGAGATGCCAAACTTACATTCATTCCCTGTCCCTGCATTCCTCCACAGGCCAGGTGCCTGGTACCCATTTCCATTTTGTTTCCCCAAGATGGCTTCACTGTGGATGCTTCCAGTTAAGTTTGGCCAAGCTCATTGGCTGTGCTAGTGTAGGACTGTCATCAAGTCACCAGCACCATCCAGGGACATTCCTGGCCTGCCTGAGGCCAACTGCTGCCAATTCCAGTAATGGCCCTTCAGTGTCTCTCATGAGCCAGGCCCTGTGCTTAGTGTTGGGCAAAGGGCCACATGCAGTGCCCTGGCTCAAGGTTCCCATGCTTGAAGGGTGCCGGCAAACGTGGAAACACACATTTCAAAATAATGCAAACTACTTTCTGGAAGAGTGAATGGGGTGTTATGGGGTCAGAAATGGGAGCACTTAGTTTGGCCAGCCTGGGCAGAGGCATCAAAGAAGACTTCTCAAAGCAACTGTGCCCTATGAAGAGGGTTGGGTTGAAGATGGTGAGATGAGTCAGTGAGTTCAGACAATTCTCCAAAGTTGTCTAAACTTGGGTTCCAGTTCAAGATCAGATGTTAGGAAGGAACTCTTCCATCTCTGCCTCAGGTCAGAATTAGGCTTGGATCCCAGCCGAGCCTTTGGATTCCCTCCTAAGTTGGGAATTTGAGGTCTAGGCATGAGCTTTCTCCTTGCAATGATCCTCTTGGATTTGGACCATCTCTGAAGCCTTCATTCCACCATGGCCTAGCCAGGTCGCCAGCAGGAAGGCCTATGGAATCAAGCTTGCCCAATGTGGGCAGCACCCATGGATTCTGGTTTGGTTTGTCATAGCTGTGAAATTGAGACCTTTGAGTATTCATATATCTTTTTTTCTTGTATTCATTTATTCAACAAATATTTACCAAATGGTGGTTGATAACGATGATGGTGATGATGATGAGAATGACGATGATAATACGATGTATACATAGGTAGGTAGGTAGGTAAGTAGATACACAGACAGACAGACAGACAACATTAACTGAGCTCTTCCACATAAACATGATTAGTGCAGTGCTGACATGTGGGAATACCTCTCTTAATCCTTACAACCACTCTCTGAAGTAGTGAAGTAGGTATGATTATGAAGCCAATTATGCAGAGAGGAAAATGGAGGCTTAGAGAGGTTGAGTCTTCCCTATCTGGCCAGTTAACGGTGGAAATTGGAGTCCATCCTGTCAGCCACAATTCTAGGGCTTGACCCCTAGGGAGATGGAGAGAGAAGCCACCTCCTGGAGAAGTCAACAAGGGAGCAAAAGTGCAAAAGCAGAAGTTTGCACTGGGCGGAATGGCATGTGGTCTGGTGTGGCTGACCACAGGACATGTGTAGGAAATAAAGGAAAGAGTTCTGGAAGGGTGGGTTTGGGCAGACTGTGGGGGGTTGCTAAAATGCCCCACCAAATAGTTTATATTTCCTTAGGTTGGCAACAAGGAGCCACTGATAATCTTAAACACAGAGCAAAGATATATTTTAGGAAGATTCATGCTGCCATGTATTGATGTGTGTGATTTTGTTTAAAACAATTCAATACCAGGGTGAAGAAGGCAGAGCTCAAGTGACCAGGGAGACAGCACCTTCCTCGGGCATTTATATCACCCAGATCTTTACCAATAACCAATCAATGATCTGAGGGCTAACACAAGACTAGGCCAAGCAACCCTGAGATCTTTGTTGCTTCATGTCTTAAAGCTTTATTTTTCACTTCTACAAAGTCTGATGCAGAACGGGCAGCTCCTGCCTCCGGACATTTCTAACATTCTTTGTGTGGCTCAGACCAAAAGTCCCCATCAAATAACCAGGTGCCCCTGCTCCTTTGTGTTTCCCAGCCTATCTTGGAAATTTTCCATATGTGGGGAAAAATGGAAATAATCATACAATGATCGCCCATATACTTGCCAGATAAATTTAACAATGGTTAGTACTTTCCACATTTGCTTTATTTCTGTTGTTCCAGATGGACCTTTGAAAGTGAGCAGCAGGCATCACGACATGCTTCTCCGAACACTTCAGGGTGTGTCTTCTAAAGTTAAGGGCAACCTCCTGCACAGAGATGCCATTATCTCAGCTAGGAAAGGTAATGATCATTCCCTAACTTAATCTAATATTTAGCTCATACTTAAATTTCCCCAACTGTCCCCAAAATTCTTTCTATAGTTTTTTTTTTTTACAGGCAGTTTCCAATCAAGGATCATGACTGTCTTCTGGTGCCTTTAAGCTAGAAGAAGCCCCTCCTTTCTTTTTTTAAGGACATTGATATTTTGGAAAGACCAGGCTGGTCGTCTTATAGCTAGTTCCACATTTTGGGTTTGTCTGATAGTTTCCTTATGTTGACACTTAAGGTGTTCCTCTGTTTTCTGCATTTTCCTATAATCAGAATTTAGGTCTAAAGACTGCTTCAAGTTAAAGAGACTTTTACCATGTTCTCTCTTTAGCAACAATTCCTTCTAAAGAAACTAAAGCTCATTCAAAGAAAGGTAAGCACAAGGTAACAAAAATAGTTATTCTTTCACTCCCTTTCTCTCTCTCTCTCTCTCTCTCTCTCTCTCCTCCTGCTCCTCCTCCTTCTTCTTCCTCTTCTTCTTTTCCTTCTCTCCCTCTCCTCTCCCTCTCCCCCTCCCTCCCTCTCTCTCTCTCTTTCTCTCTCCCTCTCCCTCTCTCTCTCTCTCTCCACACACACACATACATACGCCTCTGGATTTATGGATTACCATTTATGTATTTTTGGTAATAAACGACAGTTGTTATTTTTGATGCTCAAATAACTGTCCCAGGATTGGATAGCAGGAACCCCTTTGTGCCAGTTTGAATGTATTATGCCCCCCAAATGCCATTATCTTTGATGTAATCTTGTGGGGCAGACCCGTCAGTGTTAATTAGATTGTAATTCTGTGAGTGTTTCTTTGGAATGAGCCCCACCCAGCTGTGGGTGATGACTCTGATTGGATAATTTCCATGGAGGTGTT
>PVKY010014433.1:0-10572 GCA_004027775.1 Bradypus variegatus | reverse complement strand
TGGGGTCCAATTGGTGCACTTAATTTGGGTGTGTTGTCAGTGCTGTCCGCCCTGAATGCGGGGCATGTCTGTGCGGTTAGCGGGGAAGGGCAGCTTTAATTATCAAACCTCCCAGGTGTTCCTGGAGGTTTAAGTCTGTTCTCTGCCCCTGATGCAAAAGTCCTTGGTATTGGTGTATGTTCCTTGGGATTTCTGAGCGGTTCCCCCCCTCCCTGCTGTGCTTACCCAGAACCTCTGCTGAGGAAGGGCCGTGTCACGTCATAAGTGCATGCCGGCCTCCAGGGAAGCCCTGGGACGTCGGGCTGTGTAGGGGTGTTCCCAGCCCGCTTCAAAGATGGTTGAATGGAAAAGCTGGTTGAATGGGAGGCGTTAACTTCCCCTTTCAGCACAGCTCCGCCTTCCCAGCTCCAGGACAATCAGCTGTGGGTGTATTCAAAGCCACTGTCCACGGCCGATAATGTGGTGTGTGAGTGGTGCTGCAGGGAAAACTCCCTGTCAGGCTGGGTTTCTTGGCACGGCTCTGTGCTGTGAGTTTGGCCCCGGGCAGGAGTAGCCTCGCCCGCTGGGGAGATGGCTGCAAGTCGTGCGTTTTGTTTGTTTGTTTGTTTTTCTCCTTCTGGCTCCCCTTTGCTCCTCTGGACCCGAGACAATCAGCAGTGGGTGTGGGAAGGGGTATCCTCCACGCCAGACACCGAGGTGTTAGTCCAGACAGCTCCCATCTTATCTGCAGCTGCTCCTGGGCTCCAAATGCCAACCCACCGTTTCCCCACACCGCAGCGTGGCCGAGGGACTCAGCTGACTCACTCACTCATTTCAGAATGCAGACTCTGGTTTCACCAAATGCACGTTCCCTGTGGCTTTAGCAGACCTTGTCCGGCTGGTGCTACTTTGGAGGTGACGTTCTGGGTCACTTTCTGGTTTTTATCCATTGTTTTTCATGGAGGGGTCCCCTTGCTCTGTCTCACCTAGCCGCCATCTTAGGTTGTCTCCCTATAGCATTTTATTGTTTGCAACAGATAATTTAACAGTGGAACAAATAGTATCTTCTATTGTTTGATTCTATTTCATTTTTATATGTGTGTTTCTCAGAATAATTGTTGATTTCTTGACTTTGTTTGGTTTACCTAAAAAGTCACGATTCTTGCTAAGCAAGAACATGCCTAAGGCATTATAGATGAATACTTGGTTGGTTAAGGTTTTAAATATGAAATTTGGCTAGACAGTCTACAAATATTAGTCTCCATGCCTCATTTTTTCTGTTCGGAGAATGCAAAAAAAGTAATTACTTATATTTTTGGGGGTGTAATAAAGAATAGCCATAATAATAATGGTAATAATAATAGTAATAATTAAAATCTAACAAACCAAAACTACTTTCAGAAATCATTCCCTTAATGCACTGTCTCCCTTTTAACCAACCACCAATTATTAATTAATCATTTCCAAAGCTGTATAACCATTCAACCCCCTTTGAGATGGTAGCGTGGAGTTACATTGCTAAAGATGCTATATTCTCTTTCCACTTTGTCAATCAAGGTTGCATTTCTTTGTCTTGCGACATTCTAGACAAGGTACCAATTTGAAATTCTTTATAATCATACCTAGTTTAAACCCTGAATTTAGAAACCACATCACTTCTCTTTCTCCTTTTTTAGATTGTAGAAATGTTTTGTTTAAAAACAAATAATAGTGTTTAATGACATACTTAAAAAGTGCTACATGTAATTTCCAATCTAGTGATAATCATGCAAAATAATTGATATCAGAAAAAAAAACGCCCTAACAGTTTAGCAATTTTGCTCTTAATTTTGCATAAAATAGCCTAGACAATCCGTTAAAGAGACTTTGGTGTCGTAAATAAAAAAAAATAACAGAAACAGAATCCAGTGTTTACCAGCAGAAGGTTAGATTTTAGGTTGGTGTTTAGGGTGGCGTGCCTTATTCCCATTCTCTGCATTAAAATTTGTAAAAATTCTAGTATGCTGTTAATTTTGTACAACCAGGCAACCTGTTAAATCTATCCATGACTTATATGATCTATGTATTCCCCTGGGATTTATTTGTCTAAAAAATCTATTAATGAGATGTGGGGATTTGGGTTGCCACCATGACAACTGAGCAGCATGTTTGCTATATCCTAGTTACAGAAGCTCAGAAAGGAACATCTTCCCTGCAGCTGCTTATTTAGTACTAGGACCTGGTAACTATGGCAATGTAGATTGAGATTATGTGGCTAAATTGTTTACAAAGTATAATAAGCACAGGCAGTAGAATATGTCATGGTGAATTCATTAACTTGTAGCAGTATTTTTATTAAAAGGTGTTATTTAATGTTCTCCCTGCTTTGTTTCCCACAAGCATATTACCATCAGAATTTGTCATTCAACTCAAAAGAATTAAATTCTTCCCTTTCTGTTATTAGGTAGATTTTGTTGAGTGAGTGGTGGTATTTCATGGCATTAATAATGAAAACAATATTTGTACACTCTTTTAAAGCTTACAAAACACTTTTACCTTACATGCATTTCCTCATTACCAACCATGTTTACTGCACACTATGATGAGTAAGGCCTGGATATTTAAATTGTTACGAGAAACAGCTCTTAACCCAGTGTATTTACAGTGTAATTGAAGAGAGAGAACATAAGTGAAAGATTATGAACAGGATGGCAACATGTGCCCAGTTCAGAGGAGAGTGAGATCATTTGTCTGAGATGATGAGAGCTGTAGAGAAGAAATGGGCTTATGTAGTGTCACCATGAAGCAAAACCAGAAGCAGAAGCAGCCGCTGAATGATAAACATTTCAAGGATAAGAAATCCAGGAAACAAATGCCTAAAATAGTAGAGAAGTAAAGAGTAGACTTCTGTGGTTAAAGGGGAGGGTCATTAAGGCCACTAATGAAGAGCTTGATCTTTCTGTGATTTTACCCAGTTTATTTATCTTTGACTTACACTTATTTACTTCCCCACAAAATCTTAGGACCTTAAGAAGGCATCCTTCTGAATTTGTAACTAAAATGCTTTAGATAATGCAAAAAGGACAAAATATATCATGAATAGTTTTCATTACCTGCTGCCTTCACAGTTTTCTGGTGTTTCCTGGACTTTCGATCTCCTTTTTCCCTCACTTCCTCTGCCAAATCTCTTTCTTAATCATCACAGATTTTGCTCAACCTCTTTGGATTTCCTATTTAATCCATATTTAATAGGATAAATAAAACTTAATATTTTTTAATGAAATTAGAATAATGTTGGGGAGATTCGGTTTGAATTTGAAAAACAGGAGAAAAATAAATAAATGTACACAGGACTGAAAGAATCTTAAAAAAGTCTTTAAATACCTAAATTTCCCAAAACAAAGAACTTGTGAGGTTTTGATAACTCTTGATCATCATTTAGGCCACTTTGGGCATAAAACTCATTACACCATATTACATATTTAGCAAAAAATGAAGGCGGTATAGAATCTCCCAAGATGCCATGCCTCAGGCTGTTTGGAATATCAGGATTCTCTACATTTCCAGACTTTCATGAGCGCACTTCGGAAAAGAAAAGCATCCTCCATTTCCAGATGTCCTACCGTGGGTGGCTGAGGGGGGAACGAGAGAGCTGGTGAGGGGGAGTCAGCAGTAATGAAAAAATGAGGGCACTGCACCCCAGACGCTGCAGAGCGACTCGAAAACGCAGCCCTCCTAGAAGACTGTGCAAACGCCTGGAAAAGGGATTTTAAAACTGGACGTGACAGTGGAGTAAAAATGATACCAGGAGAGTTCCGCCGGTCAAGGTCACACATTAGAGGGCATGGGGCTCAGTCACAAACCCGAGCCCCCGACTACAAGCCCGTTGTTTCTGCCATGCCCTAGGGGAGGGCGTGACGAGCGCCCCCTGGAGGCAGATTCGAGGCGCTGAGGGCCCTGGTACTGAGCCACGAGACCTGGCGCGCGGAGACCAGGGCCGAGGCGCGCGCCCTCACGCCCCGCCCCCGAGAGCCCGCTGCCTGCCCAATCTACGGCTGAACGCGCGTGGCGAGCGGCGAGAGCGCGCCCGTCCCTAGCGGCCCCTCCCCTGTACGCTCAGCAAGGTCCGGAGCTGCGTTTCCGGCGTCGCGCGTTGCCATCGCGGGTGCAGTGCTCAGTCTGTACCGGGGCTCGCGGGGTTGAGTGGCGGGAGCGCGCGCGCGCGATCGTGCCCTCAAGCGCATTTGAGAGCCCCGTCACCCGCGCGGCGCCCCCAAACCAGCCGTGTTTGGGCATGAAGGCGCCGCTGTTCGGGCCCTGAGGTGAGGAGGGCGCAGAGGGCAGGGGCACTTGAGACCTGGCCGGGGGGATGGGGGGAGCTGCCCCTGGAGGAGTGAAGGGTCGAGGAGGGTGGGCCCCAGGTGTCCGCGGACGGGCTGCGCGAGGAGATGGGTGGGGTCAGGGGTCTCAGCGGCAGGTGAGGGCAGGGTGCTGCGGGCTTCGGAAAAGGGCAGAGCCAGCACCAGCGCTAAGGGAGAGAAGTGCGGTTGATCTGCCTGCAGTGTCCAGGGATGCTGTTTAATCGTCCCAGGAGGTTGGTTTTCTGGATGAAGGGGCGCCGGGGGCTGGGGCGCGGAGGAGGGCCCCCGAGGGACCCCCCGCGAGGCTGCAGTTAGTTGTGAGCGTCGTCATCGTTAGAGAGAAAAATTTGCTGAAGTACAAGTTCCCCCAGAACAGCGGGATAATTAGCGCTCGATAGTCCTTGGGGTTTTCGTGCTGATCATTAGCGTGTGTGTTAAAAGGAGTTTGGATGAGATGAAAATGCGCAGATCTCATGACACTGTTTTTTGGAAAAATATCCTGATTCCTCAAACGTAAAGAAAAGCTGTAGAATGAAAATATGTCAGCGTATACAAAAGAGATAGGCAGGTTGGAAGCATTGTAATCTATTTGAAACGATAGAAGCTGAAGGAGTGCATCTTCTGGGCTCCCTAGGCTTAAATGTACGGTTAAAATAAATAAGTCTGTAAAAAATGAACACGTTTATTTTTTATCAAGAACGTTCTGGAGAAAGATGAGGTTAGAAAAGAAGTTATTTGTCAAACTGCACTCTGAGCCAGTCCCTGTATTATCTCACTTAATCCTGACAGCAGCTTTGAGAGGTTGGAGGTGTTTTTCTAGTTGGGCAGATGTGAAAAATGGGTCTCAAGGAGGTTAAGTAACTTATTAAGGTCTCAGTTAGCAAAGAGGTGGACCTGAGATTCCAACCCAGGGATGCTCGACTCCAGCATCTGGTGTTTTATGCACTATATTTTTGCAGTACTGTATATTTGTAGAAACGACTCCATGCAAGAGAACATTATTGGGGCAGTTAGGAGTTTGGGGGCTTTGGGGTGAAAATCACAGTAACCAGGTATTAATCCTTGGATATGTGCTGTTTAAAGTATACTTTCCTTCCAGAAGAGTTCAGTGTAGAAAAATTTTGCATTTAGGATAAAAGTAAATTTATTCATACATTGTTTATTGAATGTCTCATATGTCAGATATTATGTGCTGAGAGTATCAAGATGAACACAATTTGTAGTCTCTGCCCTTGAGTTTAGTTAAGAGGGTGATTGTATAAAAGGATTTTGTAATATTCTCCTAAATAGTAATCTTTACTTGTGTGTGAATTAATTGGAATAAAAGTAGTTTTAAGCAAGCTTTTAGGAATCTATTGTGTGTAAGAAAAGTTACTGGATAACTTGTTATATGGGTCCAATTGTACTGTTATTTTCCCCTTCAGCAAGGCATACTGTCATGAAATTTAGGTTAAATTATACTGGTAATTTTAAAAAAACTTTCACATGTGCAGTTGTGGAACCAGTATTTTGTTTTATATTTATACCTCCTTCAGGAAATCTTAAAATACTAGACAAGAGGAGAGTCCTTATACTTTATCCCCTGTTAAGTTAAAAGTGCAGTAGAGGAAAGATGGGATATTTCTCATAGAGGTGCACAAAATAAAGGTGTCTGAACTAATTTTGCATGTAAGGTATTTCAAAATACAATTCCCAGTGCTCTCTTTACAGTCTGATGTAGAACACTTACCAGCATCCTTTGACCCCATTCACTTTGCCTTATGCCTCAGCCATATTGCAGGTATCCCTCTTATT
The DNA here is from genome assembly GCA_004027775.1 of Bradypus variegatus. Classification (NCBI taxonomy): domain Eukaryota; kingdom Metazoa; phylum Chordata; class Mammalia; order Pilosa; family Bradypodidae; genus Bradypus; species Bradypus variegatus. The sequence goes on along the minus strand of PVKY010014433.1, from coordinate 4,459 downwards.
CTTCATGTGAGAGAAGCCCTTTTAGGAATCTACCATTTTCATTCTTTTCTGTCTACCTGGAATTTCCATCCCACAATTTTCCAAACTCCCTCAATTGCACTTACCATATTATGGTAAATTTTACTTATCTTCTGTCTTTGACAATGTCTAACTTATTTTTTCATAATACTTGGTGCATAAATCCTTCAGTAAGTGTTTGGTTAAGTGAATATGCCACTTTTCTCACTTCCCTCCTTCCTACTTTAACCTACAACCAGTCGGCAACCTTTTTTGTAGAGCCATATAGTAAATATTTTAGGTTTTGCAGGCCTAATGGTCTCTGTCTCAGTTACTTAACTCTGCTGTAGCACCAAAGTAACAATACACAATATGTAAATGAATGAGCATGGCTGTTTTCCAATAAAACTTTATTTATAGACACTAAAATTTGAATTTCATATAATTTCACCTCATGAAATAATTGTTTTTTTCAAACATTTAAAAATGTAATTCAAATTCTTAGCTCCTGGACCATACAAAACAGGCTATACAAAGGATTTAAGTTCTACTTCCTCCGTAGACTTGATCTGTAAGGCAAGCCTTGATAAAGGAATTCACTGTAAGCTGATCTGGTTATAATATTACTATTGGTGTTAGAGAAGTAAAGATAAATAAGATAGTCTTTTTTCTTTCAAGGAGTTCACAGATGAGTTTAAGTAAAGTAAGCAATGATGATGTAGTGCGGTAACTGCAATTCAGTTATTTTACTTAGTGTAGAAGGTGGAACAAAGTGGAAATGACCTTTAATCTGTTGGAGACGGGAACAGATTTTCAACTAAGAGCCTGTCTGGGAACCTGTCAAGGATGCAAGGAGGTGAGTGACCGCACCTCTTATCATAATTGCTGGAATCATCAGGATGACTCAATTTCATTATTTTATAGAAAATAATTTTATTTCAGTCTTCACAGAGATATGAATTTGAGTTTTTTATTAGGTCTGTACATATAAACATAAATTTTAATATTTTTTCCTGCCAAATAATAAAATGGGATTGTTTATCCCACACACATTTTAGTGCCTCCTCAGTGGTGTGCACTGAGTTGTCTTATTAACTAAATTATTTGAAGGAGATAATGTAATGTGAGATACATATATATTGTTTTGGACAGGCTCTTTTAGGAAAAACACTGCTTTTAACCAAAGCAATAAATATAATTATAGGAATACCTTAGATTGTTAAAATATTTTTATAGTTCTCAAATTTTTTTCCTACTTTGAAACAAACTCATACATTCTAAGTAATTTTTCTGTAATGATTTTTTTAGGGGGATCATGTATATTTTTTATTCTTTGTAGAAATGTGAAATATGTTTCATAGTACATGGAATTTGGTAATAAATTTTTCTTTAATTGAAATTTTAATATTGAATTTCAGATTATGTAACTACTAGTTTTTATCTTAAGCCAATTATGAATACACTAGAAAAGGAAGATGGGCTTTAGTGCGCTTTCAGTTTTATTGCAATATTAGATTTAGTGTGAATTATTTTATCTAGTTTTGTCTAAAGAAAGAAAATGATACAAAAAAGTTAAAATTTTGATTGAAACTTTAGTGAAATTAAGTGTTAAATATGTATCTAATTATTATTTAAAGCCCTTCAACAAACTTAATGTATGTCCCAGGTATGCTGAGAAACAGTGGAAAGTAACTTCTTAAATTATTTTTTATAATTTTGTGCCCTTATTTTTGTGTCCTGTGTCATCAAATCATCAGCAGTAGGGACTGGCTTTATTACAGAGTTTAGAAAGTATTTCATTGGCAAGATTTTGAATTGGAACTATATCCATTATTTCTAAGTTTTCAAAAAAGTATGATTTTTATAAATAAGCCTTTGGAAGTTTTATTGTATTTCAATTTTTGATTTTTCCATTTAATATATTTTGCAAGAATGGAGGATTAATCTGAGTTATCTGCTTTTAATAAAGCTGCTTTTAATACTGTATAGTCTTCTCCACCATTTCCATCTCTGCCATGGGCTTGTATTAATTCTTCTGCTAATGAGTGAGTGGTCCTTTCAGTAGGATTTTGTTCCCACTTACAGTTTACGTTAAGTGGAGTACAAGTCAGACTTCCTTTTATTCTTTTGAACAGCATCACATGAGGCTATACAGATTGGGATAATTAAGGGGAATTATAGTATAGAAATAGGAAATTTAGAGCTATATGCTAAACATGGGGTTTAGGAAAGGTACCTGAGAAGTTAAATCCTTTTGTGGCCATATCTCATTTCTAACTTTGTAGTCCCATTCTCAGACAAACTTTTCTGCCAATAGCACCACTTTTGTGTCATCTGTGCTGTGTGGCTCTCCTTTCTTTCAGGAAACCTTGTTCGCCTACTACCAATTAAGCCATAATTGGCTTGTGTCTTACCTCAGACATATTTCTTTATCTTTGGGCGAGTTCTTCACCATATAATAGTCCTGCCTGCTCACATCTTCCCTCTATCCTAATTTCCTTACCCCCACTCCCTGTTAGGATAATCATCTAGTTCTTTGGCATTTCAAACCCTGCAGAAAGTGGGGGATAGGGGAGGAGCAATTACCCTACCAGAGTGAGTTGTAGCATTCCTTTTTTATTTTATTTTTTCCTTCTGTCTTCTACTCATATGACAAACATTAATTCTCAGTGACTATGAGGGAAGCAAGATGTTTTCCTGAGCATCCAGTAATTTCCAAGGAATCTTTTATAATAGTACTTCATATACTGACATGCACCCTTTTTCATATTAGACCTCCTTAGACATGAGTTGGAAGGGTGAGGAGGGCCACAATGTTTATTGTTGAGTAAGTTTACAAACACCCAATTACAGCATTAAGTTACTGTTTATATGAAACATTGGACTTTAAAGATTTATGAAGAATCAATGGTAAGAATATTTTATTCTCTTTCAATCAGCCAAATCAGTTTCATATTTTTATATTATGAAGAGAATAAGCAATTGTGTTTTCTTCAAGATGTTTTGTTTTCATAAATTTTAACAGAAGTTCAAGTTTATTGAAATTTAGTGTTTTCATATAACCAAACTAGAGCTTTTGAATATAGGAATCATCAGATTGTTCAGATCAGTCATAATACTACATAGTTTCATAATGGATTTATGTTAGAAACTATATAGTTTCATAACAGATTTCATACTTTCCTTTTCATCATCATCTTTTCTTTGTCCTTTTTGCCATCTATTCTGGGGGATATGCTTGACTCTGTCTTCGGTCTAACTCACTAATTTGTCTTCAGATGCAATTATTCTGTCATTTGTCCTTTCTATTGAGGTTATTATTTCTACTGGCCTATTTACAAGTTCTCTGTTTTTTTTCCTTAATTACCTTGCTCTTGTTTCAGGAACATATTTTCTAGTATCTCTTTGAGGATACTAATTATAATACTTTTATAGAGAGTAGCAGTCAACTTGTGTGCATTACTTGCCTGTACAGGTACATTTTCAGCTTTACTTGTATAAATTCTTTTAATCATTGTAACAACCCAAAGAGATGGGTGCTATTATTGCATCATTTTACAGATGAGAAATTTAAGGCATAGGAAAGTTAAGTAACTTGCCCATAGAGTTATAAGTAGTAAGTAGGAAAGCCAGGATTCGTATCTGGTCAGTTTGGCTACAAGGAATTCATGTGTAACTACTGTACTGTCCTACTTCAGGCCTTGCTGGTTCTTTTGTTGATTTTGGTGCCTCTCTTCATAATACTGTTATTCTGTAAATGTTTACTGATTCTGTTTCTGTGCTCAACTTTATATTTGAGATTCTCTTTGACTATGTTTGAAGATGCTGACAGGGTTTACTGCACCCTGCTTTCTTTGATTATGTGTGTGTGTTAGAGGAGGGCAATATACTGCCAGATCTGGACAGAGCAGTTCCTGGGAGTCAGCAGCCACCTATGGGCTTATACTGCCTCTAGATATAAATATCCATACCTATTATTCCAGACTGGAAGAAGGTAAGGAACTAAGGTTGGAATTCTGCTTGGCAGGTCCAGCTATTTTTAACAAGGTGTTCTTTTAATTCAAAATAAAAATCTTTTTATAGTTATCAAAATAAAGTGTGGATATGGTGTAGCCTTTTTATAAGTTATTAAATAAAATTTTAGCTAAGTTTTTCTTTGCATTGATTTTTAATCGTTTTCTGGAGGGGAGGGACTAAAGTAGCTGACAGGTGAGGGTAGATAACTCTTAACATCAGATTAATGAGATTATCTGGCCAAAAAGTAGAAAGTATTCCCTGAGATACCTGGGCACAAAGTAGTCTAGAACATTTTGACTAAGAAAAAGTCATCAGGGAAAAAGAAAACCCAAAAACAGTCTGCTTAAGGTGGAATGGTGTAGCCTTTCTGAAGGTCAGTGTAGTTGTTCCACAAAAAGTTAAGTATGTGGGGACCATGGGGTCCTGCAACCTCATTTTGGGGTAT
>PVKY010014432.1:0-10574 GCA_004027775.1 Bradypus variegatus | reverse complement strand
TGCTCCCAGGTTGCGTTTCAAAATGGAATTCTCCAAAACGTCAGCATCATCTTTCAACAGCCATCTTCAAAATGTCTCTCTAAGTTGCTCTGAGTTCCTTCAGTTTGTCAGCTCTTTTAAATGCTCCAGTGATTTAATTAAGACCCACTCTGAATGGGTGGGGTAATGCCTCCACGGAAATTATCCAATGAAAGATCTCGCCCACGGTTGATTGAGTCACATCTCCATGGAAACACTCATTCAATAGGTTCTGTTTTAGTTAGGGTTCTCTAGGGAAACAGAATCAAAGAGAAATATCTATAAATATAAGATTTATAAAGGTGTTTCATGCAAGTGTGGGTATGCATGAGTCTAAATTCTGTAGGGCAGGCAGCAAGCAATCTGGCAATGCCAATGAAGATGTTTGATGAACTCCTCAGGCAGTGAACTAGCAACTTTGATGAACGAGTTCAATGAACTCCTCAGGAAACAAACTGGCAACTTCGATAAACTCCTCAGGTACACTTCATTGGCTATTTGAAGAAGGAGTGAAGGTCCTCTATTTTTCTTGCTTAAAAGTCTTCAACTGATTGGATTAAATCCAGCTGACTGCACTCTCTCACTGCAGAAGACACGCCCTATGTGGACATCATCAGTCACAACTGCAGCCAATTGACTGATGATTTAATAAACCAGCCTTCTGGTTCATTAACCAGCCTCAAACGTCCTTGATGTAACAGGCCAGTGCTTGCTTGACCAGACACCTGGGCACCATCACCTGGCCAAGCGGACACACGATCCTAACCATCACACTAACACATCTGCCTCCACAAGACGGCACCAAAGAACATGGCATTTGGGGAGACATATTACACCCAAATTGGCACAGATGGCTAGTCACACGGACGTGGTCGAGTTGAGGAATGGGGGCTGCTGGCACGTGCTGCTCAGTTAAGCCTTTTCCATCAAATGCTCCTCCAGGTTTTTGTTTGTTTGTTTGTTTGTTTATAAAATGTAATTTTATTTTATGTTACTCTGCTGCTACATAGGGCATAACATTTTCACAAGGCTTTTTTGGGACTACAGTCAATGATTAGCAACACACAATAGTGGTCCAACTCTCTAAACAACAATCATCAGACAAAGTGGATACACTCACGTGCACAAATCTGCATGGAAAAATACTAAAGTTTTAGACCTGGACTTGTGTGTTTTAATTTATGTCGCCTTTCTAGTGTATCAAGAAATGACATGCACTTCAATTTGCCAAAAGCGATGCTTGTATTCTGGTAGGAATATGCTACTTCTACTACATAGTAAAGTGAATACCAGAACTACGAAAGGCAGGATTCTACGTGAATGTTCACTGGGAAGGGAATTTGTCAACTTCAACAGCAGCATATGAAGAGTGAATAAGGAAACTCCCTATTGTCACAGATCCACGTGGCCTCCATACAATATTATGTAGGAGGCATTTCAATATGTGACATCCCCCCCCCCAGTGCCCAAAAATGTCAAATGCTTTTCCATTTAATCTAATCCTTTTGGATTCCTACTAAAAAGAAATACATTAAGAGCATGGAAAATTTGCTTATTGAAAGGAAATTCCTGAAAAAAAGTAAGGCAGAGACTGTATAAATTAGGAAGTTATGTAGAACATAATTGTAACTAACTACATTTTCGTATCTTCACAGTAATACAAAACACAGTCACTTGCAGAACGGGTTCAGATTACTTAAATACCAAATACATTTTAGTCATCTACATAAGTGTTTGGAAGTTACTTACATTTCTATGAAATGAAGGTATTAATACTTTTCTACACCAGGAAGGCCAAGACAAACACAAATCAAGGAATGGCGTTTTCCCAAAGCTGCAGTGTGAAAAGACTACGAACAGTTGATTCCATACACATGAAGGGGTTTCTTCGCTATAGGAAATCCAAGGGGAACAAGGAGTGGAGATGTGTAAAAAGCTTTCCTGTGGGGAAGAAAGGCGATGCCCTGCTCGCATTTAGCTTTCTGCCCCTTCTGCCGCGTCGCATTCTTCCCCCGCGCTGTCCGGTGTCCATGATGTTGGGCCGCCTCTAAGCAACTGCATCATTAGTGCTGTCTTTGCAGGAGCCTTCATTCCGTGTATCAAGTTCTGCAATGGCCTCATCAAACGCTGTTTTAGCCACTGTACAGGCAAGCTCTGGGTGATCAAGGATCTCACAGTAAAATGCAGAAAAGTTAAGAGCCAGCCCCAGGCGGATTGGATGTGTGGACTGCATTTCTTTCTTGCTTATACCAAACGCCTCTTGGTAAGCTCCTTGGGAATTATCTATCGATCATTGCCACAGGCCACTTCAGCAAGGTACGGAAGTAATCTCCCTTCATCTTCAGATAGAAGACCTTACCCTCCGGATTAGCTGCATTGGCTATTAAACACTCATCCAACAATTCCAGGGCCGCGGTGCAGATGGATCTCAGCTCCGACTCCACTTTCTCCCGATAGTCCTTCATCAGCCACAGCTTCTTGTCGGAGGTGTTGGTCTTCTGCTCGATGCGCGAGATGACCCTCCAGGCGGACCTGCGGCCCCCGGCCACGTTCTTGTAGGCCACGGAGAGCAGATTGTGCTCCTCGTGGGACAGCTCGGCACCCTGCCCCGTCACAGCCTTCCCGCAGGGAGCCATGTCGTCGTGGCGCTCGGCCTGCTCAGCCAGCTTCGCCCTCTGGATCAGCTCTGTCTTCTCCATGGTGGGTGAGGGGCGAGGGGCGAGGGGCCCAGAGGGCGGCGAGCAGCGACCCAGATTGGGAAGCGGCCTCCTGCACAGCCTTTCCCGTCTCCCTCCTCCAGGTTTTATACACGTCTGATCAGTTCCCAAAAATGACTTATTCCAATCTTTCTTTCCAGTTCTGTGCCTGATTTGGGGAAGGGACCAGCCCCCAGAGCTTCCTTCTGCGCCATCTTGCATGATGTCATTCTGTCAGTTTTCCTTTGAAAGATATTTTTGCTGGATATGGAACCCCAGGTTGATAGTTTTTTTCTTTCAGTATTTTAAACATTTTACTCCATCCTCTTTTCCTTTTCTTCATTGTTTCTTTTTTAATTTTAATTTTATTTTGAAATAAATTCAAAGTTATAGGAACAGTTGCAAAAACAATACAAACCCCATACACAGCATACCCTGACCCCCTCCCCTGATACCCCGATCCACCAACTTTAACATCCTGTCACACCACCATTTCTTTCTTTCCCTCCCTCCCTCCCTATCTATCATCCATCATCTATTGCTCTTCTTCATTGCTTTTTATGAGAAATCTCTCTTCCTTATTTTCATTCCTCTGTGTACAATGTGTCTTTTTACCTCTGGCTGATTGTAAAACTTTTTAAATTTACTGCTGGTTTTGAGTAATTAGATTATGATGTGTCTCAGTGTAGTTTTCTTGTTTCTTATTTTTGGGGTTTATTGGACTTCTTGGATCTATGGGTTTATAATTTTCACCAAATTTGGAAAAAATGATAGTAATTATTTCTTCAGATATTTTTTCTGTCTACTCCTCTCTCCTTTCATTCAGGGAATCCAGCTACATGTATATTAGATCATTTGAAGTTATCCATAGTTCACTGCTTCTTGCTTCTTCATTAAAAAAAAAATTCTCTTTTCTCTCTGTGTTTATTTTTGGAAATCTTTTATTGCTACATCTTCAAGTTCATTAATCTTTTCTTCTGCAACATCTAATCTAAATTAATCCAACCTATTGTACTTTTCATCTCAGGCAAGGTAGTTTTCATCTATAGAAATTCAATTTGAGTCTTCTAGAATATCTTCCATATCTGTGCTTACCTTTTCAACATATGGAAGGTGATTGTAATAACTCTTTTTGATGTCCTTGTCAGTTCCGTGTTTGTCTCCAAATTACGGAGCTGCTTTGCATGTTGGCTTTTTAAAATTGGATATCAGATATTGTAAATTTAATAGTTTTTGGTTTTGTTCTGAGCACAGTTAGGTTACTTGGAAACACTTTGATTCTTTTTGGTCTTGCTTTTAAGACTTGTGAAGCAGACTGGAGTGGAGCTCTAGCATTAACTGTCCCCCACTCCTGGAGCAAGAGGCTCTCGAGCAGTCCTCCCAGTGCCCAGTGAATGCTGAGGTTTCCCACGCTGGCAGGTGGGATGGCACTATTTATCCTCACCCATGGGTGAGAGCCGAATGCTGTTGGATGACCTTTTAGGGTAATCCTTTCCCCAGTCTCTGGCACCTTCTTCACATCCAAGCACTGATCAGTCCTCTGCTGAATATTTGAGGTGGCCCTCGGCAGAGCTCTGGGTCTCTCTTTGGTCCTCTTCCTGAGAACTCCAGCTGCCTTGGCTCCTCCGAGCCCTTGCTCAGCCTCCCTAACCCAAGAGCCCATGGGCTCAGCCCATGTTTGCCTCCTGGTTCCTCTCCCAGCAGACAGCCCCCTATTGGCTCCCCAACTCTGGAGTGTCACTGTCCTCTGATGCCCGATGTCCTGTGTGCTGGTTTGAATGTATTATGTCCCCCCAGAAAAAGCCACATTCTTTGATGCAATCTTGTGGGGCAGACATATTAGTGGGGACTAAGTTGGTTAGGTTGTTTGCCTGGAAATGTGCCCCACCCAGCTGTGGGCGATTACTCTGATTAGATATTTCCATGGAGGTGTGGCCCCACCATTCAGGGTGGGCCTTGATCAGTGGAGCGATATAAATGAGCTGATGGGCAGAGGGAACTCAGTGCAGCTGAGAGTGACGTTTTGAACAGGAGCCACAGCCAAGAAGGACACTTTGAAGAAAGCACAGGAGCAGCAGATGAGAGACAGTTTGAAGACGGCTGTTGAAAGCATACTCTTGCTCCAGAGAAGCTAAGAGAGGACAAATACCCTAAGTGCAACTAAGAGTGATTTTGAGGAACTGCAGCTGAGAGAAGAACGCCCTGGGAGAAAGCCATTTTGAAACCAGATCTTTGGAGCAGACCCCAGCCACGTGCCTTCCCAGCTAACAGAGGTTTTTCCGGACCATTGGCCATCCTCCAGCGAAGGGACCTGATTGCTGATGTGTTACCTTGGACACTTTATGGCCTTAAGACTGTAACTGTGTAACCAAATAACCCCCCTTTTATAAAAGCTAATCCATCTCTGGTGTTTTGTATTCCAGCAGCATTAGCAAACTAGAACATCCAGTGTCTTGAAAACCACTTTTTCCCAAAATGGATCTTTTGTTTGGTTATTTCAGGGAGTAGGGTAAATTCCATCCCTGCTACACCATCTTGGGCAGAAGTGGAAATCTCTCTTCAATTTTTAATCTTTCTCATATTTCTATTATGTCCTCTTTCAGATTTCCATGACTTTTTTTCCACTGTCCTAATTTTTTTTCAGATTTGCCTATTTTGTGGATCTTTTAAAAATATCACTTTTTCATTTTATTGACTAAGTTAATGGTTCTGTTTTCTGTTTTCTATCTTACTAATTTCTTCCTTTATTATATCCACTACTTCTTATCACTTCTTTACATTGATTTTGATTTTCTTTTCCTGATGTTGTTAAGTTGAACACTTTGTTCATTTGTGTTCAGTCTTTCTTGTTTTTCTAAGAAATTAGTTTAAGACCATAAACTTGTTTGGGGGTAAGTTTTCTAGAAAATTTTCTGGTGACTTTATATTTTCAAAATGCCTGTATTGCTGCTTTGCTTTCTTCTTTGACCTAAGAGCTATTTTAAAAAGTGCACTTTCATAGTTCTGTTTTCTTTCTCGTTTTGTCGCACTGTTAGAACATGTGGCCATATGATTTGTCCTGTCTTGAATGTATTGCAATTTTCTTCATGGTCTGATGCCCGGCCAGCTTTCTGCTTCTTGGAAGAATGAGAAGGGCTTGACGGAGAAGCAGGCTCCGCCCGGGGGCATGGGGTGGCTCTTCTGAGTGTGCTCAGCCCACCTCTGTGAGGAGCCCGGGACGGAGCACCCTGAGGAGGCAGAATTGACGGGCACAGTAATGGGAATGAGGGCTCTCCCGGCCCCTTGCTGGCCAGCCTGGAGCAAGTCCCCTCCCCTCTCTGAGCCTCAGTTTCCTTGTCGGTCACGTGAGACAAGTGAGCGTGAAGCGTCTCTGCCTGGACCTGTACTGTCCGGTACGTTCACCACCACCCACGAGAGGCCACTGAGCAACCGAAACTTGGCTGGTCCCAGTTAAAATGTGCCGCAAGCACAAAAATATACCTGCCTGATTTCGAAATCTCAGCATGATTTCCAAAAAGAATGCAAAGCAGCTTGTCTTGTACCGATTACATCTGAAATCATATCTTGGATATATTAAAACTCATTTCCTCTGTTTCTCTTTAGCATTTTAAATGTGGCTATTACATCATTTTAATTGCATATGGGGCTCACATATTTTGACTTATGGCGCTGCTTGAAGCCAACGGGGGCCACGCTCACGGATGTTGCACCCCCAAAATGGAAGGGGCCAGCTTTATTGTGAATGGAACTCCCGCCACCTCAGGGCAGCACCTTGCTTTTCTCTCCACAGCAGCCTTTGAATTTGTCTTCTCAGCACATCTGAAGCTTGAGCATTGGGGTGTACTTCTTTCCAAAGGTTCTTGCTTCCTGTTGCATTGGGATTCCAGAAGGTTCCAAGGGCTCCCAAGTGACTTGAACACCGAGATGTGATGTGCACCTGAGGCTTGCAGCATGGTTTGCATGCCTGGAGAAAGATTCCGGAAGGTTCCAAGGGCCCCAAGTAACTTGAACACCCAGATTCAACTCACACACGAGGCTTGCAACATGGTGCATGTGCCTGGAGGATTCTGAAAGGTTCCAAGGGCTCCCAACCCATGACCTGACCTAGAAAGTAACAAATTAGGAAGCTGGCTTTGAGGGGATGGTCCCTGGAGGGGCCGAGATGGAGATTCATGGTGGCCTCAGCTGTGGACAGGGTGTAAGGACTCAGGCCACGCCAGCCAGTGGTCAGCCCTGGCCCCTACCAGCCTCCGAGCTCCCCAGGGGCCTCTGCCCACACCAGTCTTGGGATGCGGGAGGCCGGGAGGGTGCAGACCCACGTGCTTCCTTCAGGGAGCGGCTGGGGGCAGATGAGGGGTGCACAGAGCACTGAGGCTGGGCATGGCCCCCCCAGGCTCTGCACGTGCTTCTCCTCATTCCACTCTCGCTCCACTCCGTCTCACACGTGAAAGGCCGAGGCCCAGACGGGCTAATCCCAGATCCCATGGCTTGTGGGGAGTGGGCCCTGCCCAGGGTCTGCCTGGCACCCCAGCAGCACCTCCTCCCCCAGGGCCAAGACCCCCGTCTTCTGCACGTTCCCCACCCCCTACTCCGCACACCACCAACCTGGACTTCATCTCCTCCAGATGCTCGAGCTTCTGGACCCCTGCACCCCAGTTCCAGCAGCCTGGGGGGGCCATCCAAAGGAGGGGCTGGCAGCCTCCCCCTGGGCCGCAAGGCGCTCGGCACTCAGCTCCCCCTCCTATGGCCCAGCAGCTGACACTAAGTGTCGAGGGCAGCAGCGTGGCCCCCAATGCTCGCGGCTCCTCGGCCGTCGAGGGGGGCAGGTGCTGTCTGTGCCCTCACAGAGCCTGCCAGGTAGGAGGGGCCAGAGGCTGTGGGGGTCTGGGGGGCTTCCAGGTGATGGACATCAGTGCTGAGCAGGGCCAGGGGAACAGCAAGGACGGGGTGCTGTGGGGTGGGCCTTGACCCCGAGGGCGAAAGCATGTCCACTGGCCCTCCAGGGGTGGGAGACCGGGAGTGGGCAAACCAGGGACCCCAAGAGAGGGCGATGAGATGGTGACCTGGCTGGAGGAGTGGCAGACAGACAGACGGGGACAGAGCCAAGTGACAGCAGGGGAGCCATGCAGGAGCTGGGGCTTGAGGGGTGCAGGAGGGGAAAGGTGTCTGGTGGCTGGCTTGGCGAGGGTGGGGGCTGCTGCCACTGGGGAGGTGACCCAGGAGTGGGTTTCGGGGGCAGCAGGTGGGCCTGAGTCTGCCCGCGCCCTGCCCACCAGCCGAGAGCAGTGCTTCCCATTTTAAATGGGAGGAAGAAACCAACAGGAAAGCAGTCTTTTATGACACAGGAAAATCATAAGAAATTCAAATTTCAGCGTCCTTGCATAGAGCTTTGTTGGAGCACAGTCACGCGTGTCTGTTTGTTTACATTGCGTCCGCTGCTGCAACGACAGAATTGAATAGCTGTGTCAGGGACCGTGTGGCCACAAAGCCTGAACTATGTCCTATCCAGCCCTTGGCAGAAAGTTTGCCATGCTCCGGTCTAGAATTCGCGGACAGAGACTCAAGAGTGGGTGCAACGGCCCCAGGAGGGGTGTCAGGGTATGGGCAGGGTGCTAGGGCAGCAGGTTTAGTTTATTTTTTTAAACAGTTTTATTGAGATATATTTCACATACCACAGAATCCACCCATTTAAAGTGAACAATTAATGGTTTTAGCATGTTCATGGGACGTGCAAGCACCATCTAGTTATTTTAGAACATTCTCATCCCCTCAAAAGGGAGCCCCATACTCTTTACCTGTTACCCGTATGCCCCCCATCTCCCCAGCCCACCACACCCACCCATCTGCTGGCCGCCTCAGTGGACACGCCTCTCCGGGACACTCTGGGTCAGGGGAATCACACGGTATGAGGCTTTTTCAGTCTGGCTTCTTTTTCCGAGCATAACGTTTTCATGATTCGTGCACACCGAAGCCTGTGCCGGTGCTCCGTTCCTTTTCAGGGCTGCGTACTATTCCACCAGGCAACATGCCACATGCTACGTGCTGTCTATCCATTCATCACTTGGTGGGGCTCAAGTTGTGTCCACCCTTTGGCTATCACGACCATTCAGTTGGCAGTGAGCTTGCTAAGGAGCTGGTTCTTGGGGTGCAGTGAGTGTTGGGGAGCCACCGAACAGGAAGAGAAAAGAGCATGCTTCCAGAATAGGGAGAGGGGAATGCTGCCTGGAGTCCTGGAGCTGAAGAGGGAGTGGGGTCCAGGAGATGCAGGGTGGGGGTGGGGGTGCAGGGTCGGGGAGACCCCAGTCATCAGGGAACTGCTGTTTCCAAGGTGGGTGGGTGGACCTGGTTTGCAGTGGGTGGGGAGGACCTTGCGAGTGGGGAGGTGAGGTGGGGGCGGGGGTGGCAGTGGGGGTGCAGGGGTGGGGTGGGGGCGGGCCAGGTGGAAGAGGCAACAGGAAGCAGGAGGGCCGGAGTCCACCGAGGGGGCCTGCGCCTGGGGCCAGGAAGCTACAGGCCTCCCCAAGCTGCTCATTCCTGCTGCTCCAACAAACCCTGAGCACTGGGTGGGCTTTAGCGGGAATGCATGGCCCACATGTCCGAGGCTGGGAAGCTGGCTTCCTTGCGGGTGGGCATCGTCTAGCTGGCGGCCACCTCTGGGGTTCCTTGGCTTTCCCGTCACGATGCACAAGCGGCGTCTTCTCCTTTCTTTTTCAGGTTCCACCGACTCCCAGCTCTAGCTGCCACCCAGGGCTTCTCTTCCTGTGTCCGATATCCTTTGCTTATAATGACTTCAGCGAATCTGGAAGAAAGCCCACTGTCATGCAGTTTGGGCCACAATTTAACTAAAACATCTTCGAATATTCTCTGTGCACGTGGGGGTGTGAACACTCCCAGGACCAGGGTTGAACCCGCCTTTTATGGGAGGCATGATTCCATCCCCTACGCTTCCGTTTCGAGCGGGGACAAGGGCCTTGCTACCGGTGGGTGGGGCTGTGCATGCAGGTGCGAGGGGTGGGGGCTTTGAAAGAGACCCGACGGGGCACGCGGTTGGGGCCTCCTTGCACCCCGCCCCCTGAGGAACCTGGACCTCCCGTCTCCGTCCCCTGAACCTGGGCCTGGGGTGTGGCTTACTTTGACCAACTGTATGCAGAGGGGGCTCTGCGAGCCTCCCGGGGGTCTGGGTCTGAAGAGACTTCCTGGCTTCTGGAACCCAGCTGTGAAGGAACCGGGAGGGGAGACCCTGTGGGGAGGAGACCCTGGCTAGTCCTCCCAACAGACCGCAGCCGCGGGAACAAGCCAGGTGAGACGGCCCAGGGACCAGCCAGCCACCTGCAGTCCTACAGATGACAAATCATCACCAAAGCCACTAAATCCCGTGGTTTGTCACACCAAAGTAGATAATGGAAAGTCTCCAGGCCCGGGAGGCTGAGCTGAAGTCCAGGCAAGGGTTTCGGTCATCAGTTTGCAGGATTCCGGGACTTTCTCTGCATCTGGTCTTGTGGCCCTCTGAGGGCAGGGGCAGAAGGACAGGCAGTCATCTTCAGGTGAGGTTTGCCAAGGGACTGCCAGGGAACGACAGGGTCCTCTGAGCTGGGAGAGGGGCATTTGGGAGCTGGGGCTGCTCTGCTGGCCAAAGGCTGGGGAACACTGGGTCAGGGATAGGGCCCTGACTTCCATTTGGATAGGTCACTCACCAACGTGACTGTGGGCACATCAGGTGTCCTCCCTGGATTGGCTTCCTGCCAGGTAGAATGGGATCCACGCCCTCCCACCCAGCTCCCAGGGTGGAGGGGAGGATGGGATCGACATGGGCAGAGAGCCCTTGCACCCCATTCTCCAAAGCAGGAGGGCCGAGCAGGA
>PVKY010014431.1:0-10573 GCA_004027775.1 Bradypus variegatus | reverse complement strand
AAGATACCAGCATGTTATTTAGTGTCCTGGGGCTGTGTCGGAGAACTGAGGAGTTTTGCTGTTTGGTCAGTGGTCAGATTCTTGGGTAGTTTGTATTTTGTGTTGGTGTGAACACTGAGACCACTATTCATTCTCATTTTTGAACCTTTCTTGCTGTGCAACCTGAGATGTGTAACACACAGGAACTATTAAATAAGGGAGGTTTGTGCAAAATGTATTAGGTTTACTCTCGAGGTTTTTCCTTCTTTTAAATCTAGGGCAAAGGCAGCTTGGCTATTTTTAATATTTTAAAGGAGCACATTCTAGTGTCTGCATTGTTACCAGACCAGAGAGCAGAGTGCAGAATGTTATGCATGGGCAGCGTCCCATTTGCTTGAAAATGCTCATAGTGCTGCAGTGTATGAGCCTTTCATGTACTTGTATTACTCCAAAAAGTTCTATTTTATTGAGGGGCGTAGAATATAGCAAAACAAATGAAACAAAACAAAAAAACAAAAACCACCATTTTTTCCTTTTTTCAGTATTTAATATGAGATTGTTCTTACTCAAACAGTATACATGTCAAGAATTTTTTTAAGTCAAATATGTCTCTAGAGTGGACTGAAAACTCTAGGTAATAATTTTACTTGTGTGTGGGTGACACATAATTTTAGACATTGATACCAAATTTTTAGAGTTCCCAACTCCTCACCTGAAAAGCAGAAACAAAAATAAAACAGTTTTACTTGTCATATCCTTAGTTTGTCACTAAATTCCCAGCACTCTGAAAACAAAAACAAAACGCAGCACCAACCAAGCATAATTTTAGCACACAATTTTTAAAATGACAAGTAGCTGGTATTCTGCTATAGCATAAATCACTGTTTTCTAGTCCTTTTTTGATTTGGATTTTCTTCTCACATTGCTTTCCAAAAAATGCTTTATAACATAACTTTTTAAAAGTTTTTAATGTGTTTTTATTGAGATGTACTCACATACCATATAATCCATCCAAAGTGTACAAACAGTGGCGCACAGTATCATCATATACTTGTGCATTCATTGCCACAAACTGAGAACATTTCATTATTCCAAAATAAAGAAAAAAATAAAAATAAGAAACACCCAAACCGTCCCATACCCCTTATCCCCCCTTATTTTATATATATATATTTTGTCATTATTTTGTTATTCATTTGTCCATACACTGGGTAAAGGGAGTGTCAGTCACCTGGTTTTCACAATCACACGGTCACACGATAAAAGCTATATAGATATACACTTATCATCAAGAATCTATAACATAACTTTTAATTTTAATTAAAAGGATATGGATTATTTTTATTGTGATAATATTCTGAGACCTTCTGGACCATTGGGGAATATTTGGAGAGGGCATGGCTCTGGGGAGAAGCACTGGTATAGTAAGGTCTTTAGTTTGTGTTTCTGTAGATGTAGTTGCATTCTAATCAGGAAACAGTGGCCCCACCAATTATTTCTTTAAATATATTATTTCTTTACTTTCCTTTAACTCATTTTCCTTGAGGTCAAAAGCATACTTTCGATAGGCAAATCAGGAGTATATTCTTGGTTCCTGTTGTCCTCAGTTCTAGGGTTACAGTGATGGTTCTTGTTGAGCATGACTGATTGTGCGTTATATTTTTGTCCACTCCCCTTCTCAAAAAATATTTATTCAGAATCTGCTGTGTGCACAGCACTGACTTAGGTGCACTGTGTATTTTAAATCATCATTCTGTGTCTGGTATCAGTGGCTCCTGAGAGAGTAACCATTCTTGGTAGGAGAATGTAAATCGGAAGGAAGAGAGCATGAGCACAAATGGCTCTACTGGACATGGAAGGAAGAGCATTGCCCCTTTGATTCTCTAGTTGCCCATCCCCGATTTCCACCTGGTTCAGCAATACAATGCAAGCTTTATTCAAACCATCTCTGTGTGTGTAAAGCAAAATAGAACATTTTCTTTTCCTTTACTGTCAGTGGATGATACAAAGTCATCAATGAGTTTCTGTCATAATTTTTTAACAGCTTTATGGAGGGATAATTGACATCATTATATAATTGACTGCATATATTTAAAATGTACAGTTTGATAGGTTTTGACATATTTACATCCATGAAATCACAATCAAGATAGTAATGGCCATCACTCCCCAAAGTTTCTCTGTGCCCCTTTGGGATCCTTCCCTCCCACCTCTTCCCAGTTAACCACTGATCTACTTTCTGTCACTATAGACAGTTTGCATTTTCTAGACTTGTATATTAATTGGACAATACAGTATGCACTTTCTTTCTGGGGGGGGTGTCTAGCTTCTTTCACGCAACACAATTAAATAATTCATCCATGTTGTATGTATTAGTTCATTGCTTTTTTTTTTTTTAATCACCTTAAACAGTAGCAATTTATTAGCTCACAGTTATGAGTCTAAAAGAAAGCCCAAATCAAGATGTCATCAATGCCAAGCTTTCTTCCCAAAAGCTGGCTTTCAGGGGCTGGCTGCCAACTACTTGGCTCCTCTGTCATGGCAGCATCTCCTGGTCTCTCCCTTCTCTTCCAGGTTCTGCTGATGTCCAGCCTCTTGCTTCCAATGGCTTTCTCTCTGTGTGTCTGAATTTCATTCTGCTTATAAAGGACTCCAGTAATAGAATAAGACCCGTCCTGATTGAGTTGGGACATAACTTAACTGAAGCAGCCTCATCAACAAGTCCTATTTAAAATGGGTTCACACCCACAGGAATGGATTAAGTTTAAGAAAATGTTTTTGTAAGAAAATACATTTCCGAATCACCACATAAGCATTGCAAAAACCAGATCAAATCAGTGGACTATGCTATGATTGATTCAGTGGGAATTCATTGCTTTTTATTGCTGGATAGTATTCCATTGCATGGATAGACCATGATTAGTTTAATTATTCACAGTCTGTTGGTGGAAATTTGGGCTGTTTCCATTTTAGGGCTTTTACAAATAAAGCTGCTGAAATTGTTCTTATATCAGTCATAATTTAAATTGAACTTCTTCCCCAGTCTTTCCCTTTCTGCAAAGTGAATTTAGTGGGAGTCATTAAATTTTTTTTTATTGTGGTAGAATACATATAACATAAAATTTGCCATTTTAAGTTTACAATTCAGTGGTATTAATTACATTCACAATATGCAACCATCACCACTATTTCCACAACTTTTATCACCCCAGACAGAAATGGTATACCCATTAGGCAATAACTCCCCCATGAACAGAATTCATTTTTATTTCTCTTCCTCCTTAAGAATATCAACACTAGGTAAATCAAAGGAAGAGGAACAGACGTCTTGGATGGACCACAGTGTGTCTTGGTTAATACTGTATCCGCTAACTTTGTAGCATGTTTGGATACTACTATTAAAAGCAAACATCATTTGTTTTTCTTAATCCTTTGCTTTGTTGTGCTTGAAAAGTGTGTGTTTTTTTTTTGTTTGTCTGTTTTAATTTTTCGATAAAGTTAAAAACAAAAAGCAAACATGGTGCAGACACTGTTTTTCAAGATTATAAAGGCAGTTCTAGGAAAAGTTTCTAAATAATTGTCATTACTTGGGTTGTATTCTGTACCAGGAAAGCTGCAAGCTTCCTAGGAACTTTGGAAATGACCTGATAGATGCCTAAGAAGAGGCAAAAGGGTCACAGAAAACAAGGAAGAGCAAATTTGTTTCTGCTTTAACTCTGAAAATATTTGACTATAAGGAACCCCTCCCCCGTGTTAAGTTTTAAAGTATACCAATGCAATGATTCTTTTTGAGTTTCTGGCTTTGCTCCTTATCATTTGTCTTTAACCCTTTCCATAGTAATTCAAAGTAAATGGGCCATCTCTTTCTGCCCTGCCCTCTTCTTTTTCACTCCCTGAACCCTCTAGGAATCCCAGCCAGATGTGGCATATGCTCTTCCCTGTCTTTATCTTCTCTCGGGCTGTGTATCGGCTGGAGGATGGTTTCCAGGATCAGAGGGTGAAAGAGAAGCCTCTAGACATTGTGAGCTACCCAACCACATTCGTCTCCAGGTTCCTGAGTTGGCTCACCCAGGATGTTTCTTTCTGAGTGCTCAGAACATTTCTTGCAGTGTGGGAGTGAAACGTTGTTCGTTTGGACTATAAAGAGACATGCTTTATTATTTCTTTTTTTGGAAGAATTTTCTAAAATATTTTCTGAGATATGCAATTGTACCAGGAATGGGGCCACCTGTCAGAAATCTTAATTCTGGCTGATGTACAGCAGTCAGTAAGTTGACCTGCTAATAGACCTCAGAACTGGTGATCAAGGGTAGCAACGACATCTTTCCCATCAGAGGGAGGCTGGGAATCCCCTTTAGTCTCGGTCGTCGCGAATCTGATGATAGGCTTATGTGCAGGATCTATGTCGTAATATCTCCAAGGTCTTATGGATGCTTTGATTCTGTGTGCCTGTCCCTGGAATCCAGAGATAAGGGCTTCCTGTTTGAGTGACAGGTGATTTTGCTGGGAGAATGACTGTTCTCTCAGGCTTTTGACTTTTTTTTGCAGGGGGCAGGGTGCTTGTTAATTCTGGGAAACAGTACTGTTAGATTTTCAGGGTCATTGGTTAGAGGCAGAGGGGAGTTATTAGGAAGTTGAGCAGGTGCTGCAGGTGCTGGAGGGCAGTGTTGGATCCCTAGCAGCAGGACTGGCACCCACAAATAGGAGGCCGTTGCAGTTGTCCATAAAATAACAGGAGGCAGCAGCAGCAGTGGAGAAGAGGGGCCAGGATTCCGAGGTATTGGGAGGTAGAATTAATACAACTTGGCCATTGATTGGGTATGTCCTAAGTGAGGGGAGTCTCAGATAACTCATATTTCTGATTAAGTAGAAATGGTGGTGATATTCATCAAAGTAGGAATATAAGAGGAAGAGCAGGTTTGGGAAAAATGTGAACTCAGAGTTTATGCTAAGTTTGCAGATCCAGGGAACCACCCTAGGGTTGGTGTCTCACGAGAAGGTGAAAACTGGGTCTGGAGCTTGAGAGGGAGATCAGTGTAGGAATGTAGACCAGTGTCCTCTGGGTGTGCTGGGTAAGACAGTGAGCATGAATGGGGGCTCCTTAGTTGGTGGGCGGAGGAGAGAGTTGAGATCAACCCCAGTGTTTACACGGCACACGGGAGAGTAGGAACCCATAGAGTGGGAACTCCAGGAAAAGAGAAGTGTCACTGAGGCTGAGGGAGCATTTCAAGCAGGATGGAGTTGGTGTTGCAGAGAGGTCTTATGGTCTAGAAGAGCACAAATTTGGAAGCCCTTAGGAGGTGTGGTGTACTCGTAGGGTCCAGTGGCAGCAGGTTGGTGTGGCTAAGGGGCCAGACTGCAGAGTATTAGGGTAATTTAGGGAAAAGAGCCAGCTGGCCTTTTCATGGGAAGGTAGAGTAGAAAATTTTTAAGGTTATTGGCAGTAGCACTTGAAGAAATTTCTGCTATTGGTCTGACGTTCTACCTCCTATAGGGAATATGAAGTTTTTATGCTTTGGGGAGTAATAACTTGTTGCTTTTGTTTTGGGTGGGCTTAGATTAGGATTTAGCTTAATGATCCTAACAGAAAGCTTACTGAAAAGTCAGTAAAATGTTTTTCGATTTGTATTTACCCTTTTGAGACTTTGAACCCCTTAACTTAAAAAGTGCAGGCTTACGGATGAAGGCTCCATCTCTCTTGTGTGCTGTACCTGGGATGCAACATCACTGGGCACAGCACAGCCCCAGTGCTCGTGTTGGGCTTGTTTTGGGGAATGAGTGTCAAGTCAGTGGTGGAGGGGAGGAGTAGAGATGGGGGCAGGGCATCTCGGTTCACCCATGGTGGGCTGCTGAGGTGAATGGGTAAAAGAAAAACAAAATGCCCTGTGAACACCCAGTGGTCTGTGCAGCTTTTAATTGTTCTTATTTGGATATTTGTCTTTTTAGGTCTGTCAACTACTTGGTCCCAGAATTCCAGATCCCAGCACAGGAGGAGTTCGTGCTCCAGACATGAAGATCGAAAGCCTTCAGAGGTATTTCCTGAATGCTTGTGTGGCTGTGCATGTCATACACGTGTGTGCGTGAGTACATCTGTTGACACATGCACATCTGCTTGATTGATGCCTGTCTGCAATCTCGGGCAAGTTACTCAACCTCTGTGCCTCAGTTTCAAAATCTATAAGATGAGGGTTGCACAGATGTGTGTCTATTTCAGGACTCTTGTGAGGATTAAGTGGGCTAATATATAGGTTAATACATGCAAGCATGTGAATAGTTGGTAGCATGTAAAAAGTGCTCAGTAAATGTTAGCTATTATTATTAATTATATTCCTTTTTTCCTTTTCTGTTCCATCTTAGCTGGCTCCCAACAACTTATCCTCTGGTCATTAGATCAGTGAGTTTGCTGCCAGTCACTGCAGCCTCATCTTAGTTTTAGCCACACATTTGTGGCTTATTTGGCAACAACCCAGTGTAATTCTGGGAGTTTTGTTTTGGGGATTATGCTAGGGCTTTTCCCCCTACTTTCCCAATTTGTTTCTCATCATAATGTTTCCCCTGCTCCCCTGTATTTTATTTATTTATTTTTCTATCTGTTTAAAATTGTTTTCAGGTGCATTTGCCTCTGCTGGCTTTGGTTGGTTAAGGGACCCTACCAGTCCTGAGATGTGTTTTCTCTGAAAATCTTTGCTGGGCTCTGAGGACTTATCAGTGAAGAAAATGACATTTAGTGTTCAAGTGAGCAGGTTATGGGAAGGAATTTTCTGTTAAACCCTTTCGTTTTGTGCTGTCTCTTATGGGATGACTTCATAGACAGCCTCATCCTGTAATGGTGAAGTGAGGCAGGCATTCCTTGGAGGACTTCTTTTTCTCAGGATGTGTGGGGGATGCCAGGAGGGTAGAAGTTTTTTAGTTGTGGAATAGCTTCCTCCACGAGGAAGCAGTGGGCCCCAGGGGACACTTAAACATGTTCATGAGAAGGTGGCATTTTATCACCTTGATTTATTTCAGTCCTTTTGAACCTTCAGGGCTCCCTCCCTCTCTTGTGGTACTGGAGTGTTTCTGCTGCTCCTTTTTTTTATTTCTTTAATTCCCTGTGTTGTCTGCACAGCCCCCTGAATACTTTCCCGATGTTGACACCGGGCTCCTGTTATTTCAGCACAGGAATACAGGGGGTCTGAAGTAAGCTGTTATTTGGTGGGAAGAGAACCCCTGTCTGGGAGCATAGCTGGAGCCGTCCTCTGTGCTGCACGGAGCAGCCAGGAGGAGGCCGAGCAGCAGGGACCAGTGTGCCGGCCTCGACCGGGCCCCCTGCCTTGGTCCAGATCTGTTCCTGACACTTCTGAGTTCAGCCCTGAGCTCAAACTTCTTTATACTTCAAGCAGTTGTGTTGAACTCAGCCAGGGACTCAGGAATTTACACCCTCTTGAGGCATCCGTTTCAATTCTTTGTCAGTTGCTCATCTGGGTCTTTAAGTAAAAGAATGGAGGGCTGCCTTTCCTGATCTCTTTGCTTCAGTTTGCTTTTCCTTCTTTGGCAAACTTCCTTATTTTTTACTTGAAGACTTAGTTGGAGTATGTTTTTGACAGATTTGCTTATTTGCTTTTTGCTAGACTTGTGACTTTCATATCACAGAACTTTCCTTTTGGGGGTGGGGAAGGGCGGGGCTGATGAAGGTGACGTCTGCCTGCACTGGGCACCTGCTCCAGGGGCTCATCGCTTTGAGGGATCCCCATCTTACTCAGATTTTGTGGAAGGTGGAAGGCCAGGTTCTTGTTCATTATTGGAACTTTAGAAAGGAGGAATGGCATCCTGCTGAGAAGTCAGTGTCGAAAACAGGAGTCTGGACAAACAGCCTTTTTATTCAGACGCTGCTCCAGGCTCCATTAGGGTGACGCTTACTACAGTGATCACCACCCTGAAAAGCCACCAGGAAAAACAAACATCGACCTATTAGCAGGCCTATAATGTGAACTGTGCTTAGCAGCACAAGAAAGAACTCCCTGTCCTGAGAAGAGAGGGTTCAGTAACAGAGTGTAGCTTACAGATGCAGGCTCGGTCCGTGCCAAACACAACTTTTGGCCGGTGCTAATGCCAAGGTCAGAGCTCCCTTATGTACCCCTTAGACTGGAGGACAAGGCTGGAGAGGGAGCTGGTGTGCATCCCCGGCTGCGGGACGGCGCTGTGATCCTGCTGTTTCTCCCTGCCTGATTGGGCTTTGTTTACCACAGATGCCACAGGCTGCTGAGCCGAGGAGCAGGCGCTGGGAGGGCACCCTGCCTGTGGTTTTCTTCTTTTGGCCTGTGATGGGGAATTGAGTAGCTCTCTTGGCAGAATGGTACTCTTGAGCCTTATGGGTCTGTTTTTTGGCCGGGTGAGAAGAGGGTAGTGGCTTTTTTTTTCCCCTTCCATCGCCTTTACCCACAAATACTGCTTCCCATATAGGAGTTATGCCAGGTGAGGGTGCGCGAACAGTATGTTCTTTACAGACCTATCCTCTGACTTGGGATTCTGGCAGGCAGTCTATTGTTGCTTGTCTCCCACATTTTTGCAGGTCGGTGCTTCTGCCTGGCACTAGCCAACCAGGAGCTTGACCTCACCAGACACTTTGCTTAAGCCCTGGTGTCCTGGGAGGCCAGGTTGTGTGTGTGTGTGTGTGTGTGTGTGGCATTTTGAGTGAGCATTGAACTGAGCAGCATGTTGAAGACAAGGCCTTGGTGGTTATAGAAGGGGTTGGCTTGACATTGTTATATAGTTAGAGGAGTTTTATTTCTAAACATTTACCAAAAGAGCACCCTTGTGTGAAATATCTCCCTCCACAGGTTTTCAGGTTCATGTTTTTAGCAGCTGTCTTGGTAAATCTGAGAAGCTTAGAAGCAGAACAGCCAGGTTTTTTTGTTGTCCTTGATGAGCACACACTTCTGTGTCTTGTGGTGTTAATGAGGGAGTGAGAGGGCAGGGATCTGTCAGCTGCTGCCACCCAAGCCTGAGTGAGGTGAAAGGCTTGTTAGGCTAAGGGTTTTTCTGTAATAGGTCAGGCTTGTTTTATGTTGATTCAGTGACCTTGTTACACGGCAGCTCCATGGTTACCCTGTGGCTGCCAGCAATCCGTATAAGAATGCAAATATCAAATGTCAGTGTCCCCTTTTCTCTCTCTCCAGGTGTTTAGGACAGACCTGATCACTGCTATGAAGTTGCATGACTCTTACCAGCTGAACCCAGATGAGTACTATGTCTTGGCAGACCCCTGGAGGCAGGAGTGGGAGAAAGGTGTCCAGGTGCCTGTGAGCCCCGGGACCATCCCTCAGCCTGTGGCCAGGTAAAGATGCCTTAGGTCGAGACGCATCCCCACCCCCTTGTCCTTCTTCCATGACAGCCAGGGCAGATAGATGGTGTCTGAGAGGAGGCCGTTTTTGAGTTAACAGTAAAATAATGTGTGGTCTCATGTAGAAATAGAAATACAGTAGAAACACACTTCAAGCCCAAAGGCTGGTGATTTGAGGACCCTGTACCTCCAAATGTAACATCACAGCTATCTTGAGAAAGTGCTGCTCTCTTAGAAGGAGGCCCAATTCCAAGACCTCCTGGGAAGTGACTGGCTGGAGGAGGGACATGTGGATGTCCACGTGGCTGCTTCCTCACTTCTGCACTTGCTTCCTCCCCTGGACCCTACTCACCCTGGAGGGGGCTCTACCAGAGAGGTGTCTGGAGTTGCTGGAAATCAGCAAGGGCACCTCTTAGGTCCTGCAGTGGTTCACTCCTTTGGAGGAAGTACTTTCTCTGGATTTACTTACAGATCACTCATCCCCTTAAGGGTGCCTGCGAGTTAGGTTCTCGCTGACTGGGCTCAGAATAAGGTTGGAGCCTATTTGTTCATTTCCTCCCCACGTTGACCTGGAGGCTCACCTTAGGGAGAGAGGCTTGAGTGTCTTCTGAGCAGAGAGGACCTTTCATTCCAAGGAGGGAGTGATTTGATGTTGTCATGAGCTGTCATTGATTTTTGATAAAGCACTTCTCCAGGTGCTGAGAGTTTTGGGGAGAGTGTGTAGCAGTATGAGAAGAACACACACCTGTCTCCATGTGACTTGTGCTCTCTTATCCTGGGACCTTAGTGTCTGTTGGTTGAGTCCCTTACTTGGCTGGGATGCTGATTCTTAGGCTTCTTAGTAACAGCCAAGGCCTGATTTTCTCTCTCCCTCTTTATTTTTAAGGTTGGAGTTGACAGGCTTCTTCCCTTGGTTCCCCTACATTCTGTGTAGCCCCTGCTTATGTGGCTCGTGTGGCTGCTCTTGCCTCTTCAGATGCTCTGGAAAACCCAGCGCTTGGCAAGCAGTCTGGTCCTAATGGCCTCCAGCGGGGATGAACAGGCCTGCCTAATGGAAAGTGATTTAATTTTTAGCTCTTGAAACAGGGGTCACTGTTTTCTGGTGTTGCCAACAGGCCAGAGCAACTGCTGCCATGGATAGTGGCAGGGCACTGTGGTGTCCTGAGAAGCCAAGTTTTGAAAACATTTGCTCCTTGCAGTGTTTTCACTTATATCAGTTTCCCTTTGGGAGGACTTTGACTACTACTAGTTAGAGGTTTGTTTTTTTTTTTT
>PVKY010014430.1:0-10572 GCA_004027775.1 Bradypus variegatus | reverse complement strand
CTTCTTCAGTGCCTCCCGTTCATTTAGTGTGCAGAAATAATGTATACTGTGTTCACACAGCACATTGTGATTGGCAAGATCTTTAGCCTCTGTTAGTGAAATGAAGGTGCTCAGTGTTGCTGTAAATGTTGAGATAAGAAATTTGCCAAAGTCAACGGTAATTTTTTTCCAGCCGTATAGCAATTCCGATTCATTGGTCATCTTTTTGATGCGTCATACACTGCCAAGAACTGTTTAAGACAATTAGGCAGAATTCTTTTATCATCTGTGTTCAGACAATGGAATTGGTTTAAAATGGTTTAAAATTATTTTCAATCGAATTAATTGAATTAGTACCTAAAGCATATTTTCTTGTGCTTTTTGTTTAGTGACATCATCGAACATGCATCATTATAATGACTTTTGGTATCTCTGTTTTTATAACTTGCATTTTTTATTACAACTAATATGGGATAAAGACGTAGCATAGGAGTTAAAACCTTAGAATCCAGAGTCAGACATGCTGGGTTACAATTTCCGTTCTGCTGAGTGATCTTGAGTAAATCAGTGCACTCCTTGGTGCCTCAGTTTCTTTGTCTGTGAAAAAATGATTGTAAGGGTGTTTATTTCCAAGAGATGTTGTGAGGAGTAAATGAGATCATTGAAATCTTGGTATAGTAAGCACTAAATAAGTGGGTTAACTCTTGTTGTTGTTATTTTATTAACTGAGGATTGTAGAAATTTAGAAAACACAAATAGACAAGGAAATTCAAGTCACCATAGGAGAATAAAATCTCATCACAAAGAGATCACTTCTATTAACATACTGGTGTAAAGTCTTCCCAAAATTCATTTTCTGTGTATGTGTGTGTGTGCACAGAAATGTGCATGCACAAAAATAGGGTCATGCTGGTTATATTATCTCATGATCTAAGTCTTTCACTGGATAATACATTCTGGTAATGTTTCCATGTCATGAGGTATATATCTGTAGAACATAATTCAGAATCATTGCCTGTTTTTATTTTTATGCCTACATCAGATTTATTTAACCAACCCTTTTATTGAATATCTGGTTTGTTTCTATAAATTTCCATTATAAATAGCACTGTGATGAACATCTGGGCCACTTAATGTTGCTCACAGCATTAGCCATATTCATAATTACATCTGCAAATACATTCGTAGATGTATGACATTCTGAGTTAAAGGGGACATATTTTAAAGGCTTTTTCATCTAGGCATGTATGAGTGTAATTTACGATTACGCTAGCAGTTGTTCAAGTGGCAATAGCAGTTGGACAAGAGTGTTCTTTCCCCATAACCTTAAACATGGACTACTATCAGTTTTTATATTCTGCAAGTTTATTTCCAACTCCTTTTAGAAGATCCATTAGCATATGTCTTACAAACTTCAATTTTAGTGTTTATAGTGCTTCCATTTTAATTTATTTTGCATTCCTGACATAATAATTATCTCTAAGACTCAATACTTCTTTCCTTTATAATCTATTTGGGACCTGTTGATGTGTCCAACAATATTCTGAGAAGTTCCTTGTTCAAGCTAGATAAAAAAAAGAAATTATAATAGAAATTAATTAGAAATTATTGCATTTGTCTTGTCACATGAGTTATCTTAACAAAAACAAAGTTAGCTGTTGTTCTAATTTGCTAGAGCTGCCAGAATGCAAAACACCAGAAATGGACTGGCTTTTATAAAAGGGGGTTTATTTGGTTGCACAGTTACAGTCTTAAGGCCACGAAGTGTCCAAGGTAAAACATCAGCAATCGGGTACCTTCACTGGACGATGGCCAATGGCGTCCAGAAAACCTCTGTTAGCTGAGAAGGCACGTGGCTGGTGTCTGCTCCAAAGTTCTGGTTTCAAAATGGCTTTCTCCCAGGACTTTCCTCTCTAGGCTGCAGTTCTTCAAAAATGTCACTCTTAGTTGCACTTGGGATATTTGTCCTCTCTTAGCTTCTCTGAAGCAAGAGTCTAGAAACACTCAAAGAAATCTAATCAAAACTGAAAATGTCTGCCCACACAAGATTACATCAAAGATAATGGCGTTTGGGGGGACATAATACATTCAAACTGGCACAGCTGTCTTTCCCAAAGTTATGCAACTTTGTGGAAGAGCTGGCATACCTGGTCCTCTGTGTGATTTGTTGCAGCTTCTCAAAGCTGAAGTCATATTCTGTCAGTGAATGCATTCATTTTCTTTAAAAGGACATTATTTCTACATCAGAAGCAAATAAACCAGTGAAGCCAAATGTGTGGAATACTTAAAATATATTGAATAAATCTGGCTATCCTTTCGCTGTGTTTTATTGATGTTCTCATTATTTGATATGGCCTAATATTGTTCTGCAACCATTGTAATGAGAAATGGTAAGTTAAGTTATAATTAGCACTGATAATAAACTAGTTATTATACAGAGCATTATACAGAAAGAGCTCAATAAATAATGTCTATTAATTAATGCATCAATGGAAAAAAGAGAAGTATAAATTTAAATATTAAGTATTATCAATAAGTGTGCTTGCATCAAATGACTGGGAATTTTGGCAATTTGTGTGAAAGATTGATCTTCTGTAGTAAAAGTTGACAAAGTAGAGAAAACCTTTAACAAAATCAAAAGCTATAAGCTTATAATATTTTAGCACCATTAAATAACATACTAGATATTAATGAATAAACTAGGTGACATTGTTTTTCCACTGAAAGGTTCAATCACTTGCTTGAAAATGAATAAAATAAAGGTAATACTAAACAGAATATAATACTCTACGTGTAATATGATATATATCATATGTATATTGAATCTTTGTATAAAATTGATACTTGGGTCTTTTATTGGCTCTTACTATGAGCTTAAAGTGTGCCTTTAATGTTTCATTTATCTGTTGTCTTAAAAAATGTTTAAATGCTGTTATTTCATATAGTTCATTTTGATTTCTAGTCTCATCATCTTTCATATTACTTTTAAAATAGAAACTGAAACACACACATGCGTATATATGTATACACACATATGAGTATATCTATAAATATACACATATATGCATGTTTTTATACATGCATGTGTATATGTATGTATAAATGCATATAAACATACATATATTTATGCCTTATAAGCATATATTATATGCTGTTTAAAATATATGTGTATGCTCCATTATATTTTAAAAGGGGAAATGCATAAATCTATAAATGATAAAATATACAGAGAAACAAAATTATTTACTCAAAGAAATTTATGATCTTGGATGACATTTTTCCTTCCTTCTGACAACTAACATCAAAAAACTTTCAAATCCATCTTGAGATGTCACATAGTTTATGTCTGTGTGTGTGGGTATATAGATGTGTGTATATACATACATACATATATATATATATATATGTGTATATATATATATATGTTTCTCCAGAAAGAAAATAAAAGAGTTCCTGCTTCATAATGTACTCAATTGGAGATAAGAAAACTGGTAATTCTGAATTGGAGATTTTAGGAAGTTCAGTTTTATATTTTAGTATTGAATGTTAAAAACAATTTTTATAAGAACAGTGGTAATGATTGTGCCTATAAAAATATTGCTCATATTTTTATTCTGTTTCAACACAGTCTGTTTGAGTCACAAGTATACATATGAAGGGAACATCAACGGCATTTCCGTACACAAAACTTTCTGTCTCTTTCATTCATTGTGTGTGTGTGTGTATGTGTATATGTGTGTGTGTGTGAATCCATTAGAAGGTTTAGTCTCGTCTGCCTGACATAAGGGTGATAGGTTTCTATCTCTTAGTCTAATTAACACCTTTAATCTTTTTTAATGGCTAGGCAGTCTCTCTTTGGTTTTGAGGCATGCTAGTGATAAAAGCACAGGAGGCTGGAGGTTAATCCTTCCTGTACTTTATTTCTTCATTTCTGCTACAGGGCTTCCCTTCCCATCCTGGCTATTTATTCAGGAGCCCCGAGGATATGCTTTGAGTTAAGAGACAACAGATAGTTAGTTTAGAAGTATCATCCAATATTATTCAGGTATTAAATGATAGGGACTGTAATTAATAACTTAAAAAACAACTCCAATTCCTTACATGCCTCTTTTTTTATTATGTCTGAGAAATGAATCTAATTAATGCTTTTAGAATTGACATTGGACCCAGATAATACCATACTTAGAATTATTCCAGCAAAATGGTAATAAAAAAGTGCAAAACAACCCCAGACTTAATCAAGGATGTTACAGATGAATATTAGCTTATTAATAATGATTTGCTTTTCTCACCATTATGGAGAATATTGACTTTCCTATGGTATTGATTTTAAAAGATACATTAACTAAAATATGCTATACAATCAATCAGAGAGATATGGCTTCTTATTTTAGAGTTAGGATTTTTGAATTTGTTAATGTCTTCCATGAGGTAAAAAGGTTTTTTTTTTTTTGAACATTTGTCCAGTACCTTAAAATATTTTTAAGTATCATTTCTTTTTAGAATTTTGGAAAGTACACAGACATTTTTATTTATACAAAAGTAGTCACTTTCAGAATCCTCCATTTCCAATTTTAAGCAAACTGGATTTTTTTAATCACAAATAAATAGAACCCCTTCAAATGGATTTGCATGACTTGAGATTTGAGGTCAGATAAGGCATAAAGCCAGCTTCGACCAATATTGCTTCAGAATTGTAAGCAATTTAAAAATTGGCTTTTTAAAAAAATAGAATTAAAATGTTCTCAATTTGAAATAGATTATTATAACATTTCTGCATGCACGTGAGCACACACACACATACATAGAAAGGTCACTAAATAATTTTATGTAGAAAAATTCAATGGTCAAAGGATTGCTAATCAAGAAATTTAAACATAGGACAGTTTCCTTGGGGAAAATAGAAATGCAGGTAAACTATGAATAAGGCATTTTCAAAATTCTCTGTTACGAGATTTTTAGGATGTTTATTAAAATACATCTTCTCCATTATTGCACTTGCAAAGAAAATATAGTCAGCTTTACATTTTCTCTCTACTGTGGGCAATGTTCTCATTCTACATGTATCACTATATTAGGTGAAAGCAGAATGGTCTAAAAGAGGCTTATTTTTCTTCCAAAAATATTCATTTCAGAGATTTAGGTGTGGGGGGAGACAACCAATAATCTAACAGTCTAATGAGTGAGCTTATGTATTACCTGCTTCATTTCTTCATTAATGTACCCTCCCCAGTAGAAAAAATTATTATTCACTGTCACTTTTTATTTTTTTCTGAAAATGCAAGTCTTATGTGCTCATTGTAGAAAATCAGTTGTGTGCTAAATGTATTTTGTTGTACCTTGTTTGGCTCCTGCCATCCCACTTACTAACTTGGTTCTCTAAACAGCTAGACTTATTCTTAAACTCAATTTCTTTATCTGAATAATGAGGATAATTGAAAGTTTGCATGTGAAAACTAAATACAATGTTTGTCAAGTTCCCAGCCAGTAGATTGCACTCAACAAAGTTTAAAGGCTTCTCCTCATCTTAGAGACTTCTCGCTTTCTAAGTAGCTTCACATCACACTATTAGCTTACTTGTGATTGTTATATTGATTTGAATATGACTTTTTTAAGAGACTCAGATGAACCGTGATTCAAATAAGTGTTACCTTTCCCAGTGAAGACTCAGTCTTTGCTTTTCTCTCTTCAATTTCTTCAGTATTTTTTATCTTAAATCCTTAGATGGTTTCCTAACTTTCCAGCTCCTTTTCCTCTTGTTTTACAATCACTGGCTGACACAAACTAAAGCAAGTTCATCTGTAATAGAAATCACAGCACAATCACCATTTTATACCTCTTCAAAGAGATGGAACCTTTGGGATATGTTTCTGGGATGTGGCTTTCCAAGGAAAAATGCTTAGCCTGCCCTCCTTACTTTTCTTTGAGGACTAGAAGGACCCGGTTTGTGACTTTATTTCCCTTTGGATGCCTGCTCTTAGGGCCCCCACTCAGAAGGGCCCCACACCTGAGGTTTAATGCTCTGCCATCCAGTCTTGAAAATTCTTAAGAATTTTATTTTTAATTTGCATTTTGTAAGCGATGTTAGATGGGACACTGGCGCATGTGCTGGGATCGTGGCGCCTCAGCTCACCTGCAGTTGGGTCCATGTTTTTGGGATGGGTACTGGGCTGCAGCTCCCGGCTTCTTGGTGCACTGGGACCCCTCCAGCTTTCCCTGCCTGCCCTTCCCTGGGACTGCCCTTGCGTTTTGCCTGGATCAGTCCCCCATTGGGACCCAGCTTCCCATCACTCTCTGACCCTGGGGTGGGGGTGGGGGGCCTGGGCATGCACATGAGGTGTGTTGGGGGGCAGGGTGCAGACATCTCGGCTTGACGGCGTCAGGTGGCTGCCGGGGGGGCGTCCAGGCAGCGGTGGGTTATGGGTGGTTCCCTGGGTGCCTGCACTTTTCCTGTGACTGTTCCCATGCTGACGATTTGAAATGGCAAATGAAAACACCATGACATGTCAAGAGAGAGACCACAGAGAAAGGATCAAATTTTGGTTTGTTAGTGCCTTTAATGGCACTTTTATCCTGCTTTTTGAACAAGGGGCCCCGCATTTTCTCTTTGCACTGAGCCCCATAAGTTCTGACTGGTCTTGCCTGCTCGCCTGTTCTCTCAATCTCCTGCATGGACCTGTAGGGAAGACTGTATTCACCTCCCCTCCCTTTACTTTCTTTTCATCCCAGCTAGTTACTTTGATCCCCGTGCCTGAGTCGTCCTTCCCTTAGAAGCAGAGTATTGAGTCAAATTTTATGTCTAAATTTTATAGTGATGGTGCTGAGGGGTCTCTGAGGCATATTCAAAGTATTTGGATGCATTCCTAATATTGGCCTTACTATGCTATTCCTTGATGTATGTAATTCATCATTTATTAATTTAGCCAATATTTCTTGATTGCATACTTTACACCATGCATTCTGGTAAGCACTGAGGATGCATTCATTCATTCAAAAGATGTTGACTGAATGTGTACTAGACACCAGACTATTCTCGAGGTAAACAACAATGCCGAAATCTCTGCTCTTGTGGAATTTATGTTTTAGTAGAGTGAGGGCTGGGAGAGACAGCCAACAAACAGCTAAGCAAATAATGTCCCTCTTCTGTGAAGTTTAGTGATATTTAGAGGTCTCTGAAACTATTTGAATTTTAAAACTACCTTTATAGAACAGTGCACAAAATGAACCTCTCCTTTTAGTTACTAGAAAATATGTATTGATTCTTCCAGCATAGGAAATTATTTTCTTCTATGTATTCTTTCTTATCAATAGCCAATGAAAATTAATGGTAGATGTAAGAACTAAGTCCCAAATGCTTCATTTACATAGTTTAGGGAGAAGTGTAGAAAAGTCTCTGTCCTCAAATAGCTCAATATTTAATTAATAATTCAAGGAACTATATACAAGGGAAAAGTTAGTGGTAGAAAAACAAAGCTACCATTGGGTTTCCAACAGAGTGAAAGGAGATCTGTCTTGAGTATGGCTGTGACTAGAGAGTCAGAATGAAAGGAGAAGACATTATAGATAAAGCTATAGCATGGAAGGGAAAAATAAGACTCACCTGGGTGAAGGACTATTGCTAAGTCTAAAGGAGACTAAGAAAATAGGGCAAATTATGAAAAAGCCTTAGTACCAGGCAAAGAATTTTAAATATTGGTTGTAGGTATGTTACACCGTAAAAGATTTGGAGAGGCATGATTAGAATGAAGCTTTTCTTTGGTCACTGTGTTCAGATGGGAACTAAGGATGAGGGATCAATTATGACTCTATTGAAATTACACAGTTGTAAAATGGCAGAAATTTGAATTAGGCTGAGAATAGTTAGCCTAGATGTGAAATATGAATTGGCATGAGTTAATATGGATGGTACTTAGAAGAAGAAAAAAATCACTGAGATTGCATCCTTCAGGGATAAGGAGAAGAGTGGTAACTTTCAAAGCATCAAAAATAGGTAATAAATTTTTTTTAAAATTACTAAACTATGAGTCCCCACCCCAAACCCTATACCGTTAAACATGGGACCCACCATTCTCTCTCTTTACTGCCTCCTTGACTGTGTCAACTCAAAACTTGACAACGAGGCTGACAGTCCCATTTGCTCTAAGAGGCAAAATAGCATTCACTGTCATTGCAAATAATAGCATTTCCTCAGTGAAGGTTGAACTAAATTACTTTAACAAGGCTAAATTAAAAATCAAACATGTTGATGCATTTAATGTGAAGCACAGAGGACACAAAAGATCATCAAAAATGAGTGGCAATATTGATTGTCATAAACAACCCTTCATGGAGGAAAGCAGATTCAGTTCTGACCCTTGGAATGCAGTTACTGTATTCCCAGTTTATTTACTCATAGCTTATGTAACACTTATAATTTAGGAGATTTATTTGTCTTGCCATATTTTATTTTTGATGTGATATCTTAACCTTTCCTTCCTGATCACAATCTCTTCTCTTAAATGATGGTGATAATTATAATAATTCCACTCTAAACTTTAGGATTTTATGAAATTCTTTTATTCTTTCATAATATATGATATAGATAGAACAGACCTAATTATACTTATTTTGCAGAATAAAATCATATGTGTTTTAAATATGTACTGACGGTTAACTTGGGATATTGTGAGGCAAAACCTTTTTGTTGACTCTTCTTAACTTTAACTATATTTCCCTCAATTTCCTAAAGGAATTCTGTGCCATACCTGTGGCTTTACAATTTTACAAGTTTTAATTTTGTAAAACAGCAGAGATTTTTGGATTTAGATTTTTGGATTTAGTTGTGCTATAAAATATTGCTAAAAAAAAAGAAAACAAAAAAACAACCCTGGGATCCTCTGAAATTTGTTTAGACTTTTATCTTAAACACACAACTTCTTAGATTAAATTCTTACAAGTCATATGAGAAAATTTTGAATGTAGTAAAAAAAAATTCTGGCAGAAGTACTGGGCATAGATAAGCCTTTGTTGAGGGTTTGGTGAACTTCTTATACTAATTTAGAGGAAAAATTCCTATTGACCTTCATTCTGTATCTTCAGGAACTGTTGTACCAGCTGCCAGCATACCAGACCTGAAGTAGAAGAATGGGACTGTCAGCTTAAATATAAACAATTACAACTTGGTTTCTATAAATCCATGATTGATCTAGTCACATTAGGGTATATTATGAGAAGCTAGAAATATTTTTGGAGTAAATACTTAAATTCTGTATCCATTTAATTAATATCCTTGGCATTCCTTGGTCTGTAGATGCATCATTGTGATCTCTGGCCCCATTTTCACATGACCTTCTTCTTTCTGGACTCTTTCTATAAAGACAGCAGTCATATTGAATTAGTCACCACCCTAACTGAGTATGACCTCATCTTAACTTGAATACTCTATTTCCAAATAAGGTCACTTTCACAAGTCCTACTGGAAAGTGAAACTTCAGGATATCTTTTGGGGGGACACAATATAGCCCATAACATATAGCAAGAATGTTTTCCTGCCTAGTGTCTGTTGTCAGAATTGCAGTATTGGGTGGGACTTGTCATGGATATGAAGCAGATTAAGGGTTATTTGTTTTTCTTGTCTTGTATTTGGCATGTAGTTCAGCTTGATTAAAAAAAAAAAGAAGTATTGCATGAGTTATCTCCGGCTCCATCAGACTAATACCCAAATAAATCCAGAATTGTGTCTGCAGACATTTCTGCCTACCTTACCAAAAAATGCCCTATCTTTAGCCAATCCGTTACTCTGTCCCAGTATTCTTGCTAACACATAGAAATTTGATTAGGCTCCCCCTCTGCTTTACAACTATGTCTATCACCATCATATTCAAAGCTCTTCAAAATATGTCTCTGGCAAACATTTCATTCTCAAAAAGTTATAAACCTTTGCCACCTGCTAGAACCTCTGTGGCACCAGGGATTCTGGGGGAAAAGGTGTGGTCCCTGCCTTCATGGAGCTCCCAGTGAGGCAGTAATTACAACCCAGTGTGGGAAATGCTTCACATGTGTGTATGTGAAAAGATTAAGTCTGACTGAAAGAGTTTGGGAAGTGGGTGACACTTGTTTGATGGCTAGAAGGTCATCAGAAAGAAGAGAGGTAAAATGGTCTTCTGAGAAAGGAAAATGACCTCTACAAAATCTCAGAGGCATTACTGAATGTGATGTGCTCAGAAAATGGCAAGCCATCCTATATGGTTGGCACACTGGGTTCTGGGAAAGCCTTGAAGACAGAGCATGTTGGAGCCCATCACTAGCAGCTTTCTGTTCAAAGGGATGTGGACCTTGTAAACTAACATATGGAAGGAAACAGTAAAGGGTTTTTTAAAAGGAGATGCATGAACAATTACCTGTGGAGCAAGATCACAAAGGGAAATATGCTGAATAAAATGGGGAGGAGTGCAGGAGATTGAGGGATTGAGCTCGCAGGCAACTGCAATCATCTTTGCCAACATATGGTGAAGGCCTAAACCAAGGCAGTGGCGAACAGGCTGTAAAGGCAGGAGAGATCAAAAATATGTGGTGTGCTGGTTTGCATATATTATGTCCCCCAGAAAAAGCCAT
>PVKY010014429.1:2500-10570 GCA_004027775.1 Bradypus variegatus | reverse complement strand
TTTCTCTGAAAGTAAATGGACTAACAAAGAATTACATAAAGATTTTCTTTTTTTAATTATTAAAAGAGAATCAGACTCACTGGTAATACACAAAAAGTGCATATTTTATATTATAAACTAAAAAAGCTGAATTATTTGCTATAAATTCATTTATAGATACAGACTATCCCATTTCAAAATGCTGTCTTCATAATACTTAAAAATTAATAGGTTAGGATGATGTTTTAGTTTTCTAAATTTCCTGGAATGCAATATACCAGAAATGGATGGGCTTTTTCAATGAGGTTTTATTAGGTTACAAAT
Source organism: Bradypus variegatus (assembly GCA_004027775.1). Classification (NCBI taxonomy): domain Eukaryota; kingdom Metazoa; phylum Chordata; class Mammalia; order Pilosa; family Bradypodidae; genus Bradypus; species Bradypus variegatus. The sequence continues at coordinate 10,267 of PVKY010014429.1, read as the reverse complement.
TTAAAGTTTTAAGGCCATGAACGTGTCCCAATTAAGGCATAAACATGATCATACCTTCTTGAAGAAAGGCCGATGGCATCTGGGGTTGCTCTGTAACATTTTTATGACAACATCTGCTGATCCTTCTGGTTTCCATGGCTGTCTCCAAACGTCTCTGGGTGTTTTTCTCTCAATTAGTCTGGGTTCTTCTTGCTTCTCCCAGGAAATTTTCTTTCTAAGCTCTCTCTGTCTCTCTGAGCTCTCTTAACTCAGTATAGGATCAAGACTCACCTTGAATGGCTGGGTCATATCTCCATGGAAAACACCTAATCAAAAGGTGCAAGTCAATAGTAGGTCTACCCCACAAGCATGGATTAACATAACATAGTCTTTTCTGAGGTGCATAACAGCTCCAAACCAGCACAGATAGAACTAAAACAAGCTCAAATAATTAAACTAATGAAATATGAATACTATCTTTTTATTCTACTTTACTAATATATTTGTTCTTTTATATAACTAGTAATTTTTGACTCATTTTTTTTCATTTTTAGTTATAATCTAACAGAGAGTAACATATTTTTGCTTTGCAAAAATGATATTAAAGCTGGGTGTAAGCTTTTATGCTAGCTGTAAGTATGACTAAAACATATTGCTTTGTTAGTATTATATTAATTATAATATCAAAGTGCATCAAAATGTAAGTTACTTTTATGAGTCATTTTGTCTATCTTTTCAATTACTAATATTTGTTGATATGCTTTTTCCCTTTGCCATTTATTCAAGACAATTTAATTGCCTTAGCTGCACTGTTTAGTTAAAATTCTTTTAATTATAATTACCTCCAAAAATAATAATATGATATTGTAATCTACATAACATAGTGTGGGTGCTGTGGATATCATGTAAAGTGGCATTTTTGACTTGTGGCACTTACTTGTTCTACCCAAGAAATAATCAAATTTTACATTTTAGTTGAAATAGTCACTTGTATGATTTTTTAAATATAATAAAACAAACAAAAAAGCATTCATAATCATAACTAAGACAACCATTTTCTACTTTAGGTAAAATACCAGGAATACTCAAATAAGTCAACTGTTACTGAGAAAAAGAGGGTGGCATAAAGTTTTATTGACTTGTACTCATTTAAACTGAGCTCCACATTCATCTTCAATGAAATGAATGTTAAATCTTCAGCTGAAAGTAATGACATATTATATGCCCAAATTTGATATATTACCTCTCTCTCTCTCTCATATATATATATATATATATATATATATATATATATACACACATATACATATACACACATATATATACACACACACATATATATATGCTTTACTTTCTTTCTGCTGCTATTTCACTCCATAAATTTCTTCAATGTTATTAACTTTCCAACAATTTTGGGGTTGAATCACATATATCACAAAATACATGTTCAAATCTTAATCTATATTTTGGTGGGTGTGAACCCATTTGTAATTAGGATCTTTTGGAGATGTTATTATTAGTTAAGTTGTGGCCAGATTCAATCAGTTTGGGTCTTAATCTGTTTGACTGCAGAACATATAAAGAGAGGAATATCAGATGCAATACTTGAGAGAAAACCATGGGAAGAAGACAGAAGTAGAAACCAGAGAAAAGAGAGAAATCACCATGATGGAAGACTATCATCGCCAGAACATTATCAACTCCAGGAGAGAGTCCTGCTTGCTGACATCTTGATTTTGGACTCCTAGCCTTCAAAATTTTAAGCAATAAAGGCTTGTTGTTTAAGTAAACTCATTGTGTGGCATTTGTCATAGCATCCTGGGAAACTGACACTTTATCCCAGACTGGCATTAAAACAGTGTTTAAGCTGTGACATGTCTATATTCTTTCTATTTTTAATTCGTTTTTATTTCCAGACCATTTTCAATATTTACAAAAAACCTTTTAGAATATGTTCTACAATCAGTTTTTTCCATCTTTGCACCAATTATAATCTTCAGAATTTCAAATGACCCTTCTGTCTTTCCTCATATTTTAATTATTTAATTTCATATATATTTATTGACTATTTAGTTAAATCTGTTGCTGTGTAAAATACTGAAAGCACAGAGTTGAATCAAATAGAATTTTGTGTCTTCTTATTAGGGAAGTAGACAAAGAAATGAATTGAACAAAGTATTATAAATCATAAAGTAGACACAAGAAATAGGGCAGGGGCACAAAGGAGTTAGTGTTTAAGAATATAAAATCTCTTGGAAATGGCCTTATACACTGGATTAGACCATTAACATTTAATGTGATTATTGATACAACATTGTATTTAAATTTATTATCTTACTATTTGCTTTACATTTTCCCCCTTTGTTTTTTGTTCCTCTATAAACAATGAATTTAGACATGAGAGAGAGGAAGCCACAGGGAGTAAAAAGCTGAGATCAACCAAATTTGGAAGAGAAGAGACTGGGAGATGCTGTCATGTGCCTTGCAATTTGGCACAAGGGCCAAGGATTGCTGGCAGCCAGCTCCAGAATGCCACAGTCTCTGGGGAGAAATCATTTCTTTGACGATACCTTGATATGGGCTTCCTTTTAGCCTCAGAACTGTAAGCTAATGAATTTCCACTGTTTAAGCCAACTCATTTCTTGATATTTGCTAAAGCAGCCTAGGAAACCAAAACAACATATAAAAACCTTACAAAATGACACCTCCATTTTTCCATTGCTGGAATTTATTCTACTTCATTCTTAAAATTTCTTTCTATATATCTTATAAACCCACATTTTATTGTTGTTATTTTTGCTTTAAACTATCAATTATCTTTCAGAGATGTTTAAGTAATATTTTAAATATTTTAAAAGGTATTTTATATTTTCCCATATAGTTACAATTTCTGGTGCCCTCCATTCTTTGCATGGATCCAGATTTCTACCTGGTATAATTTTCCTCTGGCTTTTAACATTTCTTCAAGTATTCTGGTGGAAAATTCTTTCAGGTTTTTAATAAGTGAAAAATAATTTACTTTCCCTTCAATATTGCGAATACTTTCATAGGGTACAGAATCCTGAAGTGACTGTTCTTTCAGAATTCTAAAGATGTTGCCCAACTATCTTCTATCCTCCATTGTTGAAGTGACAAACCTGTTATTGTTCTGACCCTTACTCCTAATAAATAGAAGTCTTTTTTCTCTATTTTAAGTTATTCTCTTTATTTTTATTTTAAGCACTTTGTTTGTAATGTACTTTGGCATAGTTTATTTCATTTTTTTCTTGATTTGTGATTCATTGACATCTTATACATGGTAGTTTATATTTTCATCAAATTCAGAAACTTTTTTTCCCATTATTTGCTGAAAATATATGCCCCTTCCCAGTTTCAATTTCAGGGACTCTGATTAATTTTGGAATAGGCCACTTGAACTTGCCCCAGAGATGACTGTTGCTCTATTAATTTTTTTGTCTTTGTTCTACCTTCTATTTTTATTTCATTTTTATTTGAAGATCATTTACAAAAAACCTTTTAGAATATGTTCTACAATCAATGTTTTATTTTGGATCCAAAATATGTCCTGTGGTTTACTTTGGATCATTTCTATTATTTTTATTAATAATCCTTCAAGTATTAATTTCTATTAATATTCCTTCACGTTTCTTAATCTTTAATTCAGCTGTGTCTAATTTACTGTTAATTCCATCTAGTCTATTCTTTCTTCTCAGAGATTGTAATTTTCATTTCTAAGATTTTAATTTGAATGTTTTTATATCTGCTGCATGTCTGTCTTTTTTACTATATAATAAAGAGTTGCAATAAGTGTTGTAAGGTTCTTGTCTATATTATTAAAATATGTATCATTTCTGAGTTGTCTTTAATTAATCAATTTTCTCTTCATTGTGAATCATGTTGTCCTGCTTCTTTGCATGCCTGGTAATTTTTATTAGAGTCCAGACACTGTAATATTTACTTTGTGTAGTGCTGGATATTTTATAGTCTAAGAAATATTCCTGAGCTTTGTTTCAGGTGAAGGTATATTATTTGCAAACATTTTTTTTTATATCCTTTGGAGAACAACTAGCCTTTGAGTATTCTACCTGATGCCTCATGAATTAAGAAAATTTCCACTTCAAGTGGCTTCCTTGAAATATTTCCTGTTAATTTCAGGTAGTTCTTTCTCTGGACTTGGGTTTTTTCATCACATTTATGCATTCATGACCACTCATCTGAAAATGTATAGCTGTGTCTTCGTTTAATTTCCTCCTCTACAGTATTCTGGCCTGAGAAATGTAATCTCTTTATCCTACCTGGAGTTCAAGCTCTGGTTGCTCAATTTGGGCTTCACATGTGTTACCCAGGCAATAGTCCTAGAAAATCTCTTCAGGCATTAAGTTAGGCTAAATGCAAGGTTAGCTTCATTTAATTTCCTTATCTTAGGGGTCATTAAACTTTATTGTGTGATGTTCAATGACTTTGAAAAACATTGCTTCATATATTTTATCTGATTTTTATATTTTTTTATGTGGAAGTCTAAAACTAATTCCAATTATTCCACCTTGGCCTGAAAAAAAATATACTGTATATATTTTTGAATGCATCTTTTCTAAGCATATATTTTATAGACTTATGCTTTGCTAACAATAGTCAGTACAATGATTTTTTAATTCCCAGAAAAAAAAATAAGTAGAGTGTGTGTTTTGAAGCTAAAATATATGCCTCCAATTATGTTTTATTAAACAAAATTCACATTTTATTTAAATTGATATAAACTATACAAAATTGATTTTCTTCACCAAAAATAAGAGAAGTATTTTCTGTATGATTCCTAGATAAACCACAAAAAATTTTTGTAGGCTTTCCAGGTTTTGCTTATAAGTCAATATGAGGCAGTAGATATAGTCATGGGAATAGACAGAAGAAATCAGACAAATCAGCTGTCAGTATCCATGGCCTCTGACTCTGTCTTGACCATGAAAAAGAAATGTTCAACACATACCTGCTAAAAAGCTTATGAAGGTGTAGGCTCAATAAAGGAACAGAAACAGCAGCAGCTAGATGTGGAAAAAGGTATTTAAACTTTAACTGTAACTTGCTCCTTTAGGTTCATTTGATAAAGACAAAATCTACACTGAAATTCTTGCTTGGTGAGCTCAGTTCTCTCACTCTCTGGTAATTCCCTTAATTGTCCAAAACAAATTTTTAACAACATATTTAAAAGTCCTTCTAGTTAAAGGTCAATAGTGAGCCTCATCATAGCATTTTACAAAACATATTCCTTCTTTCCACACTTCCTCAAAATTTATTTCTTCAAAGTCCTGATAACTGGACTGATAATTTGATAATTGGATCCACAGTAATGATTAATGCTGTGTCTAAAATGACTTAACTAAAATAATTCCAGAGTGCCACTAATAGAGATCATGCAGAAATGAAATGTGTCACTTTCAATGTTATGTTCTCGAAGATGGGTCTTCCAGAAGATGAGTCTCCAAACATGAGAGTTCAAACACAGATCCTTTAAACAGGCAAATTATTAATGATTAATGCATTCAATGTGAGACCTACAGGCAAAGACAGTGATGAAGCAGCTTACATACTCCTTACATTTTTTCCTCCTAATGTTAAGAGAAAACCTATTTTAAAAATCTCTTAAGTATTTTCAATGGTTTTTGAACTACCTGTAGGATGCTCTGGCTTAGTTGTGTAGAGTTTGATATATGTGTCCACCGTTAAATCCAGATCATGTTTTATATCAAAATTTATGTTATGCAAAGCCAAGTTACTTGACCTTTGGTCTGTCAAAGTGTTCCTTGGGTCTGCTTTGAGACACTTTCCTCCATTTTCATAACACTCATTCTCAACCTTCATCGCAGAAAGAATGCATAAGACCATCAACAAAGCATAAACGTTAGGAAAAACTTGATATCAGGCAGATGGAGGGCTTCATAAATGGTGGATGGAATCTCTGTATCTTTCCCTCTGTGTTTCCACTTGATTCTCCATCAATGAAGCTCGACTGAGAGTGTCAAGACTGGGTAAATCACTTCTGTACATGTCAGCATGGTGTTCCTCTGACTGTTGAATTTGAGCTGTTCCATGACAGAGGGGACCAGAGATAAGCATTTAAGAGATTTGAGGTGCTGTTCTGAGAATATATCTTTAAGATCGTATTCTTTGTTTTTCTTCCCTTCAAGGGTTACAGATAAAATATCTTCATCCTGTTCTTCACCCACTTCTTCTGAATTTGGTTTCTGAGCATTGCTGTTGTTTGTTTCTTTATGTTTTTGTTCCCGTTCAGAAGTTTCACCATTTTTTTTCTATTTCAGTGTCCTGATTTCATCTTCACTCAATATTTTTATTCATTTTCTGTATTTATTATGTGGATTGTTAAAATGACTGGTAAGATCAACTATTGTTGGTATAGCATTATCTTGAAGAACTGTCCTAAAAGGACTAGTTCTACAGTTCATGGAGGTCTCAAAGTGTTTGGCACAAGACCGATAATGTTTATATAGCTGATAAGGTGCTTCATCTTCTAAGTCTGCTCTCCTACAATTCTCCACCCACTTCTGGCATCTGTTTGTGTTCCATGGGAACCTGAAGAAGGCCAGGTCAGACCTCATGCTCTTCTGCATGCAGTTGGGGGCATAATCACCCACCGGCTTCTGGCCCAGTCCTACCCTCCCTGCCTCCTCAGGGCAGTCGCTAGCCCGTCGGGGCCATGGAGGGGTCTGGGGTGGGGGACCAGGCTGGCCCGCCAGCTTGGCAGGGCTGGCACACTCTCAGTTATGTTTTGAAACAAGTCACTTTTATTTTAAAATTGTCAAGTTCTTTATTAAATGACTCCAATTTTAATATGTTTGCAACAATAACTAACATTAATAATGCAATTATGATCTTCCTATGTATTGCAACCCACATCCCCACTGAGTGACGGGATTTTTGATCTTGTTGTGAAGTAATTCTAGTATAATATTCTGGATTGCTGGGGATTACCTTCAGCTCATATAGCCTCATTGTTTCTTGTTCCCCATAGCAAGGAGATGGACAAGTTTCCATTTCAGGAAGCCTTCTTAATCTAAGAGAATGCTTGAGAGATTGTGTCAGGCTTGTTAAATCTATGGCTGCTTTAACAAGATGTCATCATCAGCTTTCCATCTCCATGAAGACTTTGTTAATCCATGAGGAAAGTCCTCCAAATGAAATTGTTTTAATTGCTCTTACTTTATGTAGCCATCTCTGCACAAATAAGTTTCTGTATATTTTTTCATTAAAGAAGTAATATACTTTAAATTTGACTGTACTTTCTATGCATTATCTTTTATGTGACATCTGTGCTTTTTACAATTAATAATACCACATATATAAAATCTATATAGAGAGTAAAAGTTATGTGGGTTTTTTCTTCCCAGTAGTTTAAATGTAGAAGTTAAAAAGAAAGATTTTCTTCCAGAAACTGCCTGAAATTGTGAAAGGGATAATTTCATAAGGGAGACATCTACTAGAGTGCTGGAAAAATCAAGTAAACTACATGCCACAAAATTGGAACAATTCGAGGTAAGTAAAGTGCAAATAAGCCTTGATAGAAGAAAAGCCATACAGGGGAGTCCACAATTATTTTTCTTTTAGGTAGAGCAGATGATGACAGAGATAGAGCAATATATTGTGTGCTATTTTGAAGATCCATGACCTGCAAATGAGGTTACCCTTTTGAACAGAGAAGAAATATCATAGTTTAAAGTCATTCACTGATAAAAAAAATACAGAAATAGCTATGATGAGAAATCTACAGATGATATT